>APFE031286237.1:106001-136521 GCA_000404065.3 Pinus taeda | reverse complement strand
ATCAGATCCCTTTCCTTTATCAAGAGCTTTAGATTTACAATCCCTTCTGAAGTGCCCTTCCTTTCCGCATTTCTAGCACACCACCTTTATAGGTTTTCCTGGAGATTTAGATCTCCCTCTAGGTTTAGATCTCCCACTCAATTACTTTTTTTTGTTTATGTTCTGGGACCATCCTCGTACAGACAAGGCATCATCATTCTGGTTGTCCATATTTTTCTGTCTCATCTCCTCCATCAGCAAGGATGAGACTCTTTCATCAAACTGCAAAGCAGTTGCATTGCTACCTATTGCAATAACCAGAGTATCCCACGAATCTGGTAGAGAACACAACAGACTGATGCACTTATCTTCATCTGAAATTTTAATATCAACAGATCATAACTGACTTACCACAGTATTAAATGCATTCAAATTCTTTGTCACCGAGTCTCCATCGTTCATCCTCAGGTTATACAGCTTTTTCCGCAAGAACAATTTATTCACTAAAGGCTTAGATTGGTACAAATTCCCTAACTTGTCCCACAAAGCCTTCGCCGTAGCTTCCCTTGATACATTCTGCAATACTGAATCTAAGACACACAATCCTATTGTGCTCTTTGCCTCCAATCCAACTTCTTCCATTCTTCATTGGTCACTCCTGTTGGTTTAGTACCCGGATCTACCGTGATCCACTGAACTTTATCCACCAACAGATCCTCCATCTTGAGTTTCCACAACTCAAAACTCTGACCATTGAACTTCTCAATCTCTATCTTTCCGCTTCTCGCCATATTCTTTCACCACCAGAATCGATCTCGTAGATCTCCCACTGAATAGGGTCTACCACAGGCTCGAGCAAAACCCCTCAGCAACAAAGGCATCCCCTTGAAGCCAAAATAACTTCGATACCAAATGTAGGTTTTAACCCTGTACAGAAATTACCTGCATACGAATTCCAAAACAAATAAAATAAACAATGTGAGAGCATAACACATAAAACACATATACACAGAGATTTCCCACTAGATCCAAAAACCGGGACTACCAGCTTGATTTTTCATTATGTTCCTTTCAATGTTACAATACATATTTATACATGCCGAAGCATACAATACCATGGACCGAAAACCATTGCGTCCAAAACCATGGACCGAAAACCATAGGTAGGTTCGCCCAACCTAATATAGGGTCCAAAAAACATTTTCCGGGGCGCTATCCCAGACCCCGTAGAGGGGGGCTACCCCTCCCCCTCAAACCCCCTGGACAAGGGGGGCTACCACCCCCCCTGTGAACCCCCCGCTGCACAATCGGTGCAACGAAGGGGGGGCTTCGCCCCCCCTCTAACCCCCAGTTCACTATGTAGGTTAGTCGTGGAAAGAATATAACACAACCCAACAAACTCCTTTGAAGAAACTGATATTTGGCAAGCCTTCCACCATCTCATGCTTGCTTAGTTGCTACACGTACCTGTAATTTAAGTGACCAAACCTCTCGTGCCAAATCCTACTACTATAATCAGCATGTGTAAGCAATAAGGAGGATTTAGATTCAATAAATTCAGAAAATGTATATAGTCTGGCTCCATTGTTTACCTCACCGGTTGCAATTTTGGAGCTGCTATGTAAGTCATATATGTTCACTACACCTGGAGTGAATTCCACTCTCTTTCCAGTGCCGGAATGAGTGATCTGATAAACTGAAAGCAGGTTTACCGAAAGTTTTGGAACATGAAGCACATCTTCAAAGCTTTCGTGTAAAAGTTCCACTCTACCTTTTCTAGTGACCTCAATAGGTGAGTCATCTCCCATGAGTATGGGAGGTCCTTTGCATGCATCCAAAGAGGAATAGACTTCCTTTGCAGCATCCATATGATGTGATGCACCAAAATCTATAATCCATTCCTCAGGGGAAGAATTAATTGCAACTAAAACATGAAATGTTTTACCTTTCCTGTGTCATGGATCCTTAGTTTTCTTCTTGGTGCCCTAAGTGATGTGCCCCCCAAGATTGTGCTTCTGAAGGATTTCTACCATTTTTTCAAGTTGTTTCTTCATGCATGAGGATTCTAGATGGAATCCTCGATTATAGTAGGTGCATTTGTCTCTTTTCTTCCCTTTCTCATTTCTGGAGCCGGAGGAGTCATTGAAGGGCTTGGCGCACCCTTTCTTCTTTGGATGGGAATGCACTTTTCCCTTGTCTTTTCGCTACTGATTTTTATGATTTGAATCATATCTGTGATTTTATTGTGGCTACCATCATGCACAACATGTGCATGCGCTTTTGGAGGTTTGATTTTCCCCATGCCAATGATTTTATCTTGCTCAAAAGTAAGGGACTCCATGAACTCTTTGAGAGAAGTCATAGTGTAGGATTTACCTATTGCGAGCCTTACTGAATGAAATGTAGACAAAAAGACAGAGTATTCTGGTCTGAACTTTGACATAATAGAGAGAACTTTGTGACTCTCCTCCTTGGATTTGTCAATTACACAACCCTTGAGTTGCAGCAATAGATCATTATATTTGGTGAAAAGGTCTTGAATTTTGTCATAGTTTCATGGATCTAATGATAGTAGCTCCACTTCGAGCAGATGTCCTTTCATCTCATCCTGTTTTCCATAAAGTTCTTCAACCTTTTTCCAAATCTCATTGGGAGTATTGCAGGTAGATAGATGAAATTGCAACTCCGGGGAGATGCACATGCATATGGATCCGTGAGCCTCATCCATGCGGTTGAGGTACTTGGATTTCTATATGGCTGAAGTGGGTTCCACTTCTGCAGCCATGGTAATCCTGTACAACCCTTTTTGATGAAGGTATTGAGCCATTTGGTCCTTCCATTCGTGATAGTTGTATGGTGTTAGTATCGATGCTTTGGGAAACTCCATTTTTCTATTGATCTTTGATCTCCAAGCTATAATACTTGCAAAATAAAGTATTGGTGCGCCTTTTATCTAGAAACCTGTGGGCTCTGATAACATGTGGAGGTTTGGCGTTACACCGAAACCTTCGGGATTCACTATGTAGGTGATGGTGCCTTGCACATATCAGAGGATGCACTTGACAACATTCCAGTGTAGCTCCTGTGGCTCCTGCATGTATCTAGAAACTGCCCCTACTGAGTTTCCCCTACTGCATATGAACGATCTGGTCTAGAGTGGGTGAGGTATAATAAGCTCTCCACTAGCTGTTAGTAGAGAGTATTGTCAACTAATGGAGTGTCATCTCCATCCTGAAGGTGGACCCCAGATAGAAACGGAGTTGGTGCTGGCTTGCAGTCAGTCATGTGAAATCTCTCGAGGTGATCCCATGCATACTTAGCCTAAGAGGGTTTGATGCCTATGGCATCCTAGCTGATCTCAAGACCAAGAAAGAAGTGTAATGGACCCATGTCCATCATTAAGAACCTATGATGCAAGGCCCTCTTGACTATAGCAATGGCTGAAGCCGAGCTACCAGTGATTAGGAAATAATCCACATACAAAATTAAGAGAAGAAGAGAATCATGTGTCCTGAGCATGTAAAAATTCAGATCAGACTTACATTTTTCAAAGTTTTGCAATAAGAGAAAAGAATCCATCTTCGCATACCAAGATCTCGAGGCCTGCTTAAAGCCGTAGAGAGATTTCTTCAGTCTGCAGACCAAACATGAATCCTGAATGAAACCATGTGGCTACTCCATGTAGATCTCCTCAGATAGGTCTCCATGAAGAAATGCATTCTTCACATCCATCTGATGTACTTCCCACCCCTGGGTAGCTACAATGACAAGTGCAAGGCGTATGGAATCTATATTTGCTACTGGAGCAAAGGTCTCATCATAATCAATGTCATGCACTTGTTGGAAGCCTTTGGCTACTAGCCTAGCTTTCTATCTGGTGATTTTCCCATCTGCAGCACTCTTGGTCCTGTAGATCCATTTGCATCGGACAGGTTTCCTTTGTGAAGGAAGGGAGACCAGATCCCAGGTCTGGTTCTCGAGGAGGGAGTTATACTCCTCCTCCATGGGGGTGTTGAGCTATAAAAGGTGTCTTTTTAACTCCTAATTATCAATCTAGGTACGATTTTTTATATCAAGAGTGTACTTAGTCTGAGGCAGTCATTTACTCAAGAGTAATGTTTCTAAATTGCAGTACAGTGCTTCAAATACAAGAGTAAATGGATGCTTGAAATAAAATCTAATTGCAATGGCAAGAAACTTAAAATTCCGAAACTAGATCATTCACTCAAGAAACTACAGGCAATCATTAGTCAAGGATGCAATAGTAATAACTCTTTCCTCTGTCAATTGATGCAAATGAAATAAAACAAGATCCTCAATCTGAGAAATTAGACAGTGATAGTACAAGTCCTTTATAGTTGTTGATCTTACACTCCACACTAAAGTAATTAACTAGAAATGATAATTCAATCAATAATGCTGCTAGTAGAAATGGAACAAACACACTTGCTGTAGTAATATTTAAAAGGTGAAACCAAATTCTTGCATGAAAGAGATAACAACTTCAATGGAAATGAATAGCAAAGCTAAATTAATGGAAATGAATAGCAAAACTAAATGAACAACAATATGTAATGAACGATAGAGTTTGAAGTGAAAGCTAATTTACCAGAAATGAACAACAACACTAAATTAATGGAAATGAACAACAAAGCTAAATTAATGGAAATGAACAACAAAACTAAATGAACAGCAATTTGTAATGAACGACCGAGTCCGAATTGAACAATGAAGCTTTATAACTACAATGAACAACATAAAAATTTAAGTTGCAAAGGATAATAATCTTGTTATGATGAAATAAAATGGCAACGTGATTCAATTACAATTTTATGCCTTAAAACGATTTGAAGGAAATGTAAAGGAACAAGAAATTGTAAAGAAATGCAATTGAAGGAAATGAAAAGTAAATCAAACCATCACACGACTAGAATTGTAAAGTAATGGTACAAATAGCAAGTGGATCCACTAGGGTCGGGCCCTTAGCTACTGGTGAATACCGCCGGATTACTTCAGGAGACGCGAAAAAACTGCAACTGTTTTTATATATTCATCATTGCATAATCGTTACAGCAAGTTCATGCTCTGCTTCAACAACGAGAGTCGATGATCAAATTTACAATTTCAATAGTAATTCTTATATTCCTCCTATCCCATCCTATCTATCTCTAATGTAATGATCCATCTAATTGTCTCTCTAATCATCCATCATGAATCTCCTTCTCTGATCTCTGTTCTCATTTAAATACACAGAGAGCAGAGAGAAGTTATGATAGGTATGATTACAATATGATTCTCATTACAAAATTGGATTGTTCTCAACAAATTGAGAAACAAGATCATATCTGAAATATCTTCCCATTAGCATTCAACAAGAGCAGGTCGAATTTGGTATTGCAACTGAGATAATTTGGAAAACGGCCACAACAGCGAATCTGAGAAAAAAGTCTTCAGAGAACCTTCCATTTCTCTTAATACGGACCGAATTTGGGAAAACAGCTCAATACAAAACTAATTTAGTCCGTTCTAGACAAAACCTATGTTTCAGATTTTCTAGATTCTTGTCCATTTGCCCAAACCATTCAATACAAAACTGTCACTTCTTATTCCAGCAAATTTCTGATTTGGCACATTTAGTGATGCGTTGGAGATCAAATCTTCAATCTGGAAAATATCTTGGAGGCTAAAATGGTGAGTGATATTACAACCAATTTATTAATAAACCCTCATTGGTAAAAGCATGCATAATAACCAATTTATTAAAAATAAAGGAGAAGAAATAATATTTATCGATAAGAGCATAAATAATTATAAGATGGGATTATATGATAAACCATGATAAATGACATGATAAAAAAGAGTAGAAATTGATAAAAATAGGTGTTAAAAGTTGATAATAATAATGACATATTAACGGCCCAACGTACCTCCAAACTGAATATATTGCATGTCCTCATGCAACCCAGAGACTCTAAAATTGTTCATCCCAACTCATGAAATGGATGGAACAAATGAATTCTTCCTCAAGTAATGAATATTCAATTTCAGCAATGTTGATGAAGGCATAACAATTTTTTCATTAACGTCCAACTTATGTGTATATGAACTTGCAACAAAATATGGTATAAGTAACAACAAACTTCATTAACCATTTTCTCAAAAACTACAAACCAGATAAATCAGATCGTTTCGATGCACAGATCATGAGATGTAAACATAATGGCTGTAGGTGATAGTGCATGATTTCTAAAATTTTATGAACTAATTTAACTTGAAATTATATGGGTTTGTGTATTTTAATGATACGTTTGTGTTTTCCAGGAATCACAAGAATTGAGTTCATAGTTTTAAAAATATATGGAAATCAGTTTATGCACTGTATAAAAATGAAATTGTATGCCTTAAATGAGAAAGAAAGTAGAAAACATCCTTCCTGCGTAGCGATTCCTGCGAGAGTTATGGTCATAGTGGGAGCAAAGCGTGTAAATATAGTTATGAATAAGAGATAGGATGCTTTGTATTGATGATAAGTTATGCAAAAAAGAAAAAGGACAACAATATGCCAAAAAGATGCTTTGTTGACGGTATTCTAGCTGAAAATGATGCAATTGATTAGAAAACAATTTCTTATGCGTAAAGGTTCAAAACAGGGAAAAAAATTTTGGAAAAAACTTTTCCAATAAAAAATAAAATAAGAAAAGGGTATTATAGTAATAATTAACGATAAGATATAACTTCAATACCATAAGCAGAGCCTCTACTGCCAGCAGGCATCCATAGCCTCGCCAGGGTTGCTTTTTAACCCGTATGAGCCATGATCCTCAATTTAAATTCATCTATATACACAAATGAATTAAAACATTTATCACTGATGTTGATTTCCATAGCGTGTTGCAACAAAACAACTATTTTTGCATTAAAAACAAAATGCATTTATTTATGTCCTTATTTATTTTAGTAATTTTTTTTTTTACACTAACCTACTTTGATTGAAAAAGGAATATGACTACGTATAAGAGTACTTCCAGTGGAACCATTTTCGAAATAAGGCTTCATGTATGCACATACTCAAATTTGAAAAATGCATATTAATGAATATTAGGGTATGAGAAGCCAACTTCCCTTGAAAAGATGGTGTCAAAAATTGTTGAAGTATGGAGTGATGCTGCACACAAGTGATGGAGTGAAACCAATTTTCAATATATCCTTTACTTTCTTGATTTCCTATGGTGATCATATCATGAAGTTCTTGAGCTTTTAAAATAGTTTGTTGATGCAAACTAGAAGAAACCTCATTTTCTTCCATAACTTCTTCAATTTTTGAATTTGAAACATTCTGAATCTCATTGTAAGTTTTTTCAAATGTTGTATGTGAGATAGAATGGGGGGGAAGGGTGGGTAAATTTTGCAGTTCAACACTGTAAGCATGTTGTACTACTTCATTACTCTGAGGGTGTGGAATGAGTTGAGTAGGAAATTGTGTACGTAATGAAGCATTTTGATGATGTAGATGATTGGTTTGAGTGGATGATTTTGATAGGCAAGCAAGATTTTGTGGAAGAGTTGGTGAGGAATATGGAGGATGTGTTTGTGCTACAGGATGAGGGAGAGTAGTCATGCAATCATAAGATAAACCATGCCAAACTTGTACACAAGATTGATGGTGGTTATATTGAGATTGACACGGTTGCCCTAACACATTAGTATTCCATAATGGATTATGAAAGTAAGAAAGTGGAGAAGAAGTGTTTTGAAGCATACCTATAGGCCATGATTTCCATGGTTTTGACCTTGTTGCAGCTTCCTCATCTCTTTGATATGATACTTCCATCCTAAATAAGGAAGAACAACTATCTATGGGATGTTGCTTTCGGTAATGAGGGAAAAACACTTCTTCAATTTATTGATTTTTCTGAACATGTAAAACATCCAATTGTGAATTTAGAGAGCCAATAAAATCAATTTTAAAATGTTCAAAAAAATCATTGATTTCAGCTCTTACGTCTCTTGTTCTTATAACAGATTTGGAAAAGAAAGAACAAACGTCTCTAGAATTCTTACCAATCTTGGAGATTCCTCTTTAGTATCTTATGCACAATTCACAAACATCATCATATGATAACTAAAAAGCATCACCTTTTCCTATCAGATTTAAGAGTTCTAAAAATTCATCTTTGATTCTTTTAAGAAGGAGTGTTTTTAAGATCTCTTTTTCCACATACTTATGCTTTGATTTTTGAAGGTTGTAACGAAATTGCTCTACATAGTCCTCCAAGCTTTCATCTTCCCCTTGTATCATATTGAAAATATCTTCATCAGCCTTGCAATAGTCTTGGTACTTCTTCAAGAATGTGTTCCTCATGTCCTCCCATGTTTGGATGCAGTTCCCACCTAGGCTCATGAACCATCAGAGAGCTGCTCCTTTTAGAGTAAGAGGAAACACTTTCAACCTTTGAAAATTAGTACAATAATTATATCCTCTACAAAGTATTTCGAACTCAAATAAGAGTGTATCTGAATCTTCATTTGTGAAACCATGAAAATTTGGTAGACAAGATGGGGGAATTATGTGCATTAGTGTCACTCCTCCTAGATCTTTGATAGGAAATTCAAAAGTTGAAACGTGAGTCATTTCTTACCACAATAGAAGATGTTTTTCATGTGTTTCTTCAAGGCTCCTTCTTCAAATGTTCCTATCAATTGGCTAGTGAAATGGGTGGTGCTTACATCACCACTTGAGTGAAATCATGAGATTTGTTTTTCAAAATTTATTTTTGTTTTTCTTAGTCATTCACACCGAAATTCAAACGTTTATTTCTACCCTAAGTTCTTTAAAACTTTTTCTAGAAAGTGGGCGGGGGAGCAGGGCTTTTACATGTTCTGTACGTAGGTTCTTACCTTCCGTTTTTAATACCAAATTCTCTCCTAACAGGCACTCATTAGATGCACACTACTCCTTAGAAATGGCTACACCCTCCCCGGCAACAACGCCAAAATGTTGAGTGATAAAAGATGTCTTTTTAACTCCTAATTATCTTCACATTAATTATCAATCCAGGTACGATTTTTTATTTCAAGAGTGTACTCAGTCTGAGGCAGTCATTTACTCAAGATTAATGTTTCTAAATTGTAGTACAGTGCTTCAAATACAAGAGTAAATGGATGCTTGAAATAAAATCGAATTGCAATGGCAAGAAAATTAATATTCTGAAACTAGACCATTCACTCAAGAAATTACAGCAGTCACGAGTTAAGGATGCAGTAGTAATAACTCTTTCCTTTGTCAACTGATGAAAATGAAATAAAACAAGATCCTCAATATGAGAACTTAGATAGTGATAATCCATGTCCTTTACAGTTGTTGATCTTACACTCCACACTAAAGTAATTAACTAGAATGACAATTCAATCAATAATGCTACTAGTAGAAATGGAACAAACACACTTGTTGCAATAACATTTAAAAGGCGAAACCAAACCCTTGCATGAAAGAGATAACATCAAAGCCTATTTGTACAACAAAGCTAATTTACCGTAAATGAACAACAACACTAATTTAATGGAAATGAACAGCAGAGCTAAATTAATGGAAATGAATAGCAAAACTAAATGAACAACAATCTTTAATTAACGGTAGAGTCCGAGGTGAAAGCTAATTTACCAGAAATGAACAAGGACACTAAATCAATGGAAATGAACAACAAAGCTAAATTAATGGAAATGAACTGCAAAGCTAAATTAATGGAAATGAACAAAAAAACTACATGAACAACAATCTGTAATGAATGACCAAGTCTGAAGTGAACAACGAAGCTTTATAACTAGAATGAACATCATAACAATTTAATTTGTAAAGGATAATAATCTTGTTATGATGGAAGAAAATGGCAACGCGATTCAACTACAATTTTATGCCATAAAACGATTTCAAGGAAATGTAAAGGAACAGGAAATTGTAAAAAATGCAATTCAAGGAAATGAAAAGTAAATCAAACCATCACACGACAGGAATAGTAAAGTAATGGTACAAATAGCAAGTGGATCCTCCAGGGCCAGGCACTTAGCCGCTAGTGAATACCATCGGATTACATGAGGAGATGCGAAGGAACTACAACTGTTTTTATATATTCATCATTACATAATCGTTACAACAAGTTCGTGCTCTGTTTCAACAGCGAGAGTCAATGATCAAAGTTACAATTTCAATAGTAATTATTCCATTCCTCCTATCCTATCCTATCTATCTCTAATCTAATGATCCATCTAATTCTCTCTCTAATCATCCATCATGAATCTTCTTCTCTGATCTTTGTTCTCATTTAAATATATAGAGAGCAAAGAGAAGTTACAATAGATATGATTACAATATGATTCTCATTACAAAATTGGATTGTTCTCAACAAATTGATAAACAAGATCATATCTGAAATATCTTCCCATCACCATTCAACAGGAATAGGTCGAATTTGGTATTGCAACTGAGATAATTTCGAAAACAGCCACAACAATGAATTTGAGAAAAGCATCTTTAGATAACCTTTTGTTTCTCTTAACATGAACAAAATTTGGGAAAATGGCACATCACTAAACTAATTTGGTCCGTTCTAGACAAAACCCATGTTTCATATTTTCCAGATTCTTCTCCATTTGCCCAAACCATTCAATACCATACTGTCACTTCTTATTCCAGCGAATTTCTGGGTTGACACATTTAGTGATGAGCTGGAGATCAAATCTTCAATCTGGAAAATACCTTGGAGGCTAAAATGGTTAGTGGTATTATAACCAATTTATTAATAAACCTTCATTGGTAAAAACATGCAGAATAATCAATTTACTAAAAATAAAGGAGAAGAAATAATATTTATCCATAAGAGCATAAATAATTATAAGATGGAATTATATGATAAACCATGATAAATGACATGATAAAGAAGAGTATAAATGGATGAAATAGGTGTTAAAAAGTGATAATAATAATGACATATTAATGGTCCAATAGGCGGACTCCCAAGATGGATGCCCAACAGCCTCAACATAAAACTGCGGATCAGAAGACTGAACCAAATGACAATGCTAGGATGGCGTTGGTTCAATGGCAGTGAGGGCAAGAGGAGGCTCAATAAACTCTGAGCTAGTCCTCTGCAGATTAGAATTATCCCCCACATGACTATTTCTAGCAGCTGGGTAGTCTTGTGAATATATCTCACATAAACTCCTTGTTCTCTGATTTATGACAGGGGAAGTTGATTCACTGTTAGAAGCCCGATCTGGGCTTGGATGTGGATCTTCATATGCATGCACTAGATTTGTATCTGAAGACTCTGTCTCTGCATCTACGTGCTCTACCATGGCATCTTCATGTTCTGTATCTGCATCTGAGTGTACTAAGTCATCATCTCGGACATGAGGTAGATAAAAGGTGTCTGCATGTGGCAATTGAGGTGCATGCAAGAGACTTTCCTCAAATTTGACACTTCGCTCAATGATGAGCTTGTCCGTAGAGGAAATCAAGAGTCGGTACCCCTTCACACCATCAGGGTATCCAACAAAAATGCACTCAATGCTCTGTGGATCAAGAGCTTTCCTCTTTTCAGAGGGGATCCTAGCCCATGCTCGGGAGCCAAAAACACGGAAGTGGGTGACCTTTGGTTTAGTGCCGCTCCAAGCCTCAAAGGGGGTCTGATCCTTGATAGACCTATGTGGAGATCTGTTCTGGATGTAGTTAGCATAATTAAGTGCTTCAGCCCATAGCTTATGAGGCATTTTCTTAGCATGCAACATGCAGGAAGGCATCTCTTTGAGAGATCAATTCTTTCTCTCAACAACTTCGTTCTGTTGCGGAGTGTATGGAACTGTGTACTGAAACTGTATGCCAGACTCAAGGCAAAGGTTCTGAAGTGCTATTTTAACATATTCCCCCCCATTGCCTATACGGAGGGTTTTGATATTTCTCTCTGACTGTGTCTCAACTAGTGCTTTGATATCTTCAAAGTGCGCAAAAAATTCAGATTTGTCCCTGAGAAGGTACACCCAAATATACCATGAGAAATCATCAATAAATGTAAGCGCATACCTTGCTTTGTTGATGGAAGGATGAGGAAAGCTCCACATGGTATCAGAGCTTGGACCCAGGTTCGATTCCCTCGAGTTGCGTTTGACGGGGGTGTTGGAAGAATCACCACACCTCTATAGAATCCGTAATTTCCACCGTGGGGATCCTAGTTACTAGTTTGTAGCGTTTACCAACACCTACGGGTTTTGGTTTAACGGCAAACCTCCACATGGTATCAGAGCTTGGACCCAGGTTCGATTTCCCCAAGTTGCGTTTGAGGGGGGGTGTTGGAAGAACCACCGCACCTCTATAAAATCCGTAATTTCCACCCTGGGGATCCTAGTTACTGGTTTGTAATGTTTACCAACACCTACGGGTTTTGGTGTAACAGCAAACCTCCACAATTCTATGGGTTGATCTACATTGTTTTCTTACTGGACATGTATGATGAGATGGAGCTACGGAGGAGGGCATGGGCATTCATTATGGGGACAATTTCAAATTTCAAACCAACTTACGATATGAATGGCATGAATTCATTTTTAAATTTCAAACCAGGTTACAATATGAATGGTAGGGTTCAAGCTCATGTTTCGACAAGAATGAGTGTACCACGGGCTACATTACGTGCTAATGCTACTATTAAAGGCCCTATAGTAGGTTGTTGCCCTCAATTAACGAGCAACTAGTGGATGGAGACTAACATCACATCGCATCTGAGATGCATCCTTGATCCTGCCATACAGACCCTATACACCTCACCCGACACAAAATTTTGACATTGCATTTGCTGGTGGCCAAAGTCAGAAGTTTTTCTAGCTGGCAGACATTCTCGGGCAATTCCTTTGCCTGGTTAGACTACTCCAATAAAAGGGGATTCATATTTTCATGTGAAGTTTTTTTTATTGGGCATGGTAAAACAAAAAAGGCACGTATATTTTTTTCCCAAAAAGTTGTATATGTAGGTCAAGTATTACTATGAGCATAACACTAATTTCTATATGTTACGATGTACTTTTTAAGTACATATGAGGAATTTTAAAAAGAGGGAATTTGAAAAAGGGGCGCTTTATCATTTTTTTTAAGACATGAAAATGAGATTAAAAAGAGGCGTATTATTCCAATTGACTCTAGGAAATGTGATTTTTTTGTAAAATCTATTGCGAAAGATTCACTTTTGTGAAAATTTGTAGACTCTTTTGTTTGTGGAAGCCAAGAAGCAGAGGCGTTTTTATTCTAGTTAGATGTAATGTTTATAGCTTGTTTTCCTTGTTGAGTCACAGTGAGCCAACACTCAAGAAATGGGAAAAGCCAAGAGGCTTCCCCTGATTTTTAGAAGCCAAGACATCCAAGGAGGACTGGGATAACCTTGAGAGGCGTTTTGGTGTAAGGAGGGGTATTGAAGTTAAAGATGAAAGTGGAGCTATAGCAACACATCTATATCGAGATGATTTTTTTTTTTAATCCCATTGTGCTCAGCCATAAGTAGATGATTTCTGTGAAGAAGTTACAGAAGCAGCAAAATAGGAGCACTTAGATGCTTAAAAACCACATTGTGTACAACCGCAAGTGGATGCAAATTTGGTGATCCCAGTAACAGATCTTGTTGATGAAAATCTGATGAATCCAACAATAGAGCTTGCTGATGAAAATATGGTGAATCCATCAATAGATCTTGTTGATGAAAATATGATGAATCTAGCAACAAAGCTTGTTGATGATAATACAGTGAATCCAACAATAGAGCTTTCTAATGAAAACTTGGTGAATCCAGCAACAAAGCTTGTTGAGGACAATGAAGCTACCATTGGAGCATTCAATGCTATGGTAAATCTAGGAATTAGTATTGCTGATGTAAATTTTGATGATGAATTATTGGCTAAAGATTAATGGTTGGAGATGATGCAACAAAAACATGATATTGACATGATGTTATTCGATGAAGGAAGCCCACTTGAGTTTGAAAGCCAAGTGGAAGATAAACTGTCTATAGTAACATAGGTTAGTACAGAAGTGGAAGAGACAGAGACAGACACAGAGATAGAGGTAGAGTCAACGAAGGAAGCTCATAAAGAGAAAACAAATATAGAGGAAGAGGCACAAAAGGAAGAGAAACGAGAGAGAGCTCTCATTGCAAAGGATAAGGAACAAAATCAATCTGGTTCTATAATCATTTTTTATTCTAACATTGATTTCCATTGTGCAAGTACATAGAATGATTATGAAGAACAGTTAAATTTTATTGGAGCATGGCTCGTAACACCGTGTCTATAAGAGGTATGCATAGAAGCTCTGTAAATGAATATTGAAGACAACGTGCATGGTGAATTTAATGAAATTTTTAGATATTGGAGTCTTGAAGAGATGAAATTGTATTATGGTCTTATGTTGCAGTCGATTGATTATGAAAAGAGCACTACTTAACATAATATGTGGCAGAAATCATCATATAAGTTGTTTTTTGAAGAAGTCTAGGATATGCTTTGACAACCTGGAAGAAAGGAAGACCTACACCGGAAAATGAAGAAACTGAGCTTTGAAGGTGTTACACTAGATAATCCGTCTTGCATACTAGAGCGATCTCCCTAGATCCTAAATGGAAACTAGAAACAATCATGACAAATTAATCGACTCTTTCCTTAAGTTGAACTTGTTCAAATTATAAGCATTATAACTAATGGATAGACCTCTTACTGGTTTCACAAAATTCCTAATTAAGATCCCTTATTATGACTTGATGTAGTAGTTCAATGCATGACAGGACCTACAAACATAAACCATTAAAGGATCAAAACCACATGTGATATAATAATTCAAACAACTTAGCCTAATGATCAAGGAAATTAGGGATTGAATTTTCCTTAATGAATATAATAAACAATTGTAAATTATTCATCATTCACAAAAGAAAAAATCAATTGGAGAAAGTGCTCATTTGTATTAATCAGAAGATAAGAGGAGCCTTTCGACATTTTCCTTCATGTCGTGAGGTCCCTCCTAAATTCCTTCAATCTCCTCCTCAAATGACAAGCTCTCCAATCTCAAACTAGCCGCATAGTTTGGTACCCTCTAAATTCCGACCTCCTTCATCCCTCAACCCTCTAGTCCTTTTATAGATTAAAGAAGGGGAAGTTTAAGATCCCTAAGAAGAGGATGAACCTCCTTTAATGAAGGATTAGGTTACCATGAGAAAAGGGATGGAGATGCATCATATGAGGGTTAGAGTTCAAAAAGTCATCACCTAGAAGCATTCAATTGGGAAATATTCGACAAACTATGTTTCCTGAATCTACTTTTTATTTTTACTTTCTAAAATTCACCTACACGAGTTTATAGTTGTAGATAGAGTGCAACTCTGCATTGTTCTCAAAGTCAATTTCAGTGCATGCATTGGAAACTCTAGAGAAATCGGGGCAGGTGGAACTTAACAAGGTGTAATGGCTATTTGACCCAAATTTCTCATGTACTTTAACATATTTTGAGTTGTTTGACTTCTAAGGGAGCTAGTTTCAACATGTTCACGGATGGTAAAAATATCCATAAACTGATCAAGTGCCATGGTGACCAATTGACGTGTAACAAATTGCCCCCTAAAGTGTGAAGTCTGAAAAATAAGTTTAAAGATTGAAGTGCTTTATCATTCCAAGGATAGGATCAGAGGCAATGGCCAGAATCCTCCAAGGGACATTCAAGGGAACACAATGCAAAATATATATCAAAAATCATCTTTGAGGTAGGCATTCCCATACTTAGAGTAAAGAAAACACAATGAACAAGCATGGAAAAACTAAGATCATATAGATGGTAGACATAACATGGACATAACCATCTATCTACATAATCATGAATAGAAAATCTCCTCGCAACCTTGATTGATGAAACTAGATCCAGTGTCTTGATCTCCATCTCTGGATCCACAGTATGATTCTAACCACGCGAGTAAATGTCTCGAGGTCAAACATGGCCTAAACCACTTGATTACGAGTCAATGATGTGAACCATTAGCAAGTGCGATAGAAAACATCAATAATGAGAATGGTTCTCAAGGTACTCTCGGTACAATCTATGAAGTGTGAATATGTGATTTGAAGTCTAACACTTATAGAATCGTTCGATCGAAGGCAAATGATGAGAACCTATCGTCGAAAAAGAAAAACCTACCATTAAGGCATGGAGGCTTCAAGGTACTGAAGGTTTTTAAATCAACTTCCCAGATAACTAGTTGAAGTCGATAGGTTTTGATTCGTCATAGGAAAGGCTATGACACAAAACATGATATCAAGTTTTGAAAATAGTTTGCAAGGACTGACTCAAGGATGGCCGACACGAATGAAGGAAAATATTTTGCAAAGGGATTTGAACCATGGTTGAAATTCTCTTGAACACATAACAAAACTATAATGTATTGGAAGCATTTGACTCGATGATAATACCCAAAACCATGAATATTTTCAATGAGGTTTGGTTAACTGTAAGGAAAATGGATTTCCCAACCCAGACATGAATGTGACAAAGTTTCGTGTTCAAGAGCGACATGCTACCTTTTAACTTATGATGTGAAATGGATACCTTCCCCAATTTTCCCCCACCATAACTAGAAAGTACCTCTTTATTTTTTACAAGCTTGAGGAAGATAACATATGCTTGGACTGTAAGCTCATCCTTCAGATGACTCCATTGAAGTATTTTTAACGAACCCTAAGAAGTAATGGTTTGGTCTTGTTATGCTTAATGACTTCCATACTATTTATTTTTTTACGAGTCCAATAAATGGGTAACGCAATGTCATTTTCTTTTAAGAGTTTGAAAAAGACACAAAAAGAAAACTCATTCAGCTCTTTAACCATAAATTTTAATGAGTGCGGAGAAAGTGGAGCTCAACATTTTTCATTTTTAGAGAGTCAGAAGAAAAATAAAATAGACTTCATCAGGTTCTTTTTTGTCATATTAGTCTCTCAGGTCTGAAAAAGGATAAAATAATACAAGAGAGAACTCTATTGACAATATTTGATCAACATATAACTTTTTTGTAAATGGTCTTGGCTCAGTGTGTAAAAGGGGTAAACTTATATTGAGGGGACAGTTGTTCATTTACTTTTATGAGTTTGAACAAGCAAGTACTCGACAATATTTTTGTTTTTGAGAAAGTTAGAAAAGGGCTTAAAAGAAGACTCCATGATTTTCTCTTTTCGTAAATTTTTAAGAGCATAAAAAGCGATAAAAGTCTACTAAAATGTTAAAAATGATTTATCTTTACTCCGTAAATGATCCTGCACATTTAAACTAAATAACGTATCATAACTAATCAAAAGGGTGTTTTCCCTCTCAAAAATATTCAAAATATAAAAATATTATTTTTTTAGCTCAAAAACTTATAAAAGTGGGAAAAAGTAATTTTATTTTTACCATTTGCATTTTCCCTAGTTTAGAGCAGAGAGAGGATTTTTTTACCACCGAACTTCCAAGACTGATTCTGAGCCAATCGGT
Source organism: Pinus taeda (assembly GCA_000404065.3). Taxonomy (NCBI): domain Eukaryota; kingdom Viridiplantae; phylum Streptophyta; class Pinopsida; order Pinales; family Pinaceae; genus Pinus; species Pinus taeda. The sequence goes on along the minus strand of APFE031286237.1, from coordinate 119,000 downwards.
GGACGAAATCACGCATCGTTTCCTCCAAGTAGGAGATCTCTCCATAAGTTAGATTTCTATCCATTTATTTTTTCATTTTAATATTTCATTTGGTTTTTTGGGACAAATATTTGTTCAAAAATGCACCCCTCGGCCATGCGCGGGTTTCGTTCAATTAGGCCCACGCAGGCTGATAAAATCTTCCATAGAGAAAATCTCATTCTGCATGAAATTATTCTCGAAGATTCCATGCAACTGCTCCCTATCCATAAAAGAGTAGTCATGTAGGTGCCAGGGGCTATTTTTTAAACAAGTTTTTAACCCCAAAAAACATGAAATGAGTTTCAAAAATGCTTCTAATTTCATTTAAATGGTCATTTCAGGTCATTTTGTTTCTCGAAAATGGAGTAGAGGGAAAGAGAGCATGAAGCCAATGATTTGGCTTCTTTGGCTAATCCAACCACTTTGCATGCCCTCAAGACCTGTGGCCTCCTGAAATACTAGCTTATCCTTGGGATGAAAGCCCAGTTAGATCTTATGACATGGTTGGTGAGGACCTGGAATATCTAGCAACAATGCTTTGCGATTGCTGATCACGACCTCACCATTGATGTTGATGAAATCTATTTTCTGTCTGGGTTGTCTCATTGAGGAGTCAAACTTTCACTATTTGGATCGAGAGTAGAAGGAGATACTACTAATGGATATCTACGGCACTTTTGCAGGGGTCTACCACCCAAAGATGGACGAATTGACATTCATTCCATCGAACTTTTACCCTTGAGGACCATTTCTTTCACTATTTGCAAACTGTGTGGTAGTGATGCCCTTCATCTAGCCACATAGGCACAGATGTAGACGGTCGTGGAATGTTGGGAATCCATGGTATATAACTGTTGCAAGGAAGTAGTCGTAAACATGAAGGGCCAATTGACTATGTGCAAGAATGGTAAACTGAAAAAATTTGGTTATGGTGCCATTCTCGTTGCTTTTTCCCTAGAGAGGGTTCCTATTCTTCGACCACAATAGATTCTGGGAGACGAGGGAGGTTTGAGGGATCCACGCTTGATGAGGTGGGTTGCACTAATGGCACTTCATGGAGGTGATGGTCCTGTAGTGTGGCATATGACAGAGTTTTTTGAATGGTTGGGCCAACAGATTGTTCTGATCAAGGATTTTCCGTATGTTGGGATGGATTACCGAGGTGATCTCGATATCCCAATTTCAGTCAGAGTTTAGTGGGGTGAGCTAGGTAAGAATTTTCTCATTTTGACATATATTCAAAATTTTCAATTTTTAAGTGTTTTTTGTCTTCAAAGGCTAATTATTTGAAATCCATGTGCAAATGTGGGTCAAAACCAACAAGCCAGGATGAGATGGTACGATAGAAAAGGTAAGAACCCTATAGTAGTTGCGACAACGAACCAAGGGGCAGATGAAATCCTGATAGAGTTAGAGCACAAACTTGAGAGGTTGAGTTCCAACATCCTAGAGACCTAAGTTGATGACATTCCACGCACCTGCCAAAGGCACAAAGTTGGGGTTCCAGGGCCTCCCAGATGTTTGCTGCCTTGAGTTGTTCTTACTATCGCGTGTTATCATGAGCATCACCATGCCTAGGTGTTCTAGTTTCTAGGACCATTTTTGACTTTTTGGTGTCATCATATTCGGAAAATGAAAGGCCACAGAGATTTTGTCCTCGGATAACATATTTTGTAGACATAATCAAACTCTATTTTAATGAAAAGCCTACTACTTTTATCTATGTTTATCTCGATCAATGTATGAATGAATATTGTTTTCAACTTACAAATGTTGCAAATATCTATTTAACACATTATTCTCCAATGCATCTGTCAATGTCTTTATAAATCTCAGAATGTGTTGATATTCGATATAATCAAATTGCATTTCCAAGAGATAGACTCATAAAAACACCCTTAACATGGTTGGACTCCTTACTGAATAGACACCATTTAAATGTAATACTACGAGCTATGAATCTAACCTAATGATCAAATGTCGGATACCAAATGTAATGGCATCAACTAATAGCTCAATGAATGTGCTATATTCTGCTATATTGTTCATTGTTTGACCAAGACATATTCCGTGAATAGAGACTAGCTCATCACTTGGTGAATAGATAACCCAGGCTGCGGAAGATAAATTCTGAGTACTATGACTAGTGCCATCAACAAATCCAATGTAAGTCGAAAAAAACATCAACATCTGCAAATCAAGTGTAAAAATGAGATAAGTAGGAGAAGTAGTAAAAAATGTAAAAACACTAATTATCACAAAAAATGGTAAATAATGTACAAATATCCACCAAAATTTTATGCAAAATATTTCATTAGGTAAAGACCATTTTTGGGCTTTCCCAAAGGAATACCATCATAATCAACCAACTTATAGGCACCTTTAGCTAATACGTGTTTTATGATGTAAGGGCCATGCCACAAGGGCTCAAATTTCCCTACTCCTTGCTTTTCATGAGCTTCATCATAGACCAAAGCTAGGTCACCTTCTGAATACGTACAAGGATTAATGTTATGATCATATTGGGCTTTGACATGTTTCTGGTGAGCTTAGCTAACTAGTACGACATTACATATATTTTTATCTAGATGAGCTAAATTTTACAAAGCGTTCTTCATTTGCAGAGGTAGCAGATAACCATTCGATAGCTAATTTGAGAGATGTAATTTCACATTCAATAGGTAATACGGCTTCCAAATCATAAATGAGTTGAAAAGGTGTAAAAACTGTCGATGTTTTATAGTAGTGTGGTAAGCCCACGGTGCTGAAAATAGCATAGAGTGCTAGTTTCCTTTATGGATACCAACTATCAATTTAATCATATTGGTTAAAACTTCATTGACAGCTTCAACCTGATCATTAGCTTGTGGATAATATGGAGTAGAGCTATCATGGCTCAGGCTAAGTTGTGCGGATACTTCGACCATCATACAGTTACGAAAATGACTACAGTGCTTTGTAACAATAGCTTGCGAGACGCCGAACTGAGCAATCACATGATTGAAAATGAAAATAGTTGCAGTTTCACCATCGTCTCTATATGTAGGCATCACCTTGGCCCATTTTGTAAAATTATCAACTACAAGGATGATATATCCATGCCCCCCTGGCTGAGTGAGGGTTTCAAGTGACAAATTTGATGCCCCATTTGGCAAAATGACTGACAGCTACGATTGGGTGAAGAGATGCGGGAGGTGCTTGCATTTTGCGATCATAAATTTGGAAATTATGGCATTTGCAGACTATAGTGATGCAGTCTTTAAAATTTGATACAAAAACATAGCCAACATGTAATATCTTTTGGGAAATATCATACCGCAGACATGTGACTGCCACATGCTCGATAGTGGTAGTCATTTAAATATTTTTTAGCCTCTTCAAAAGTTAAAAAACGTTGGAATATAGAATCAGAACAATGATGATAAAGAGTGTCTCCAATAATATTGTATTGTTGGGATTGGTATCGGATTCTCCGATGATCAGTTTTGGATAACGTGGGCCTAAAATGTTGTGTTTGGAGATATACAATGATGTCTCCATACCACGGATCTAATGTACTAATAAGAAAGAGAGATTCGTAAGAAAAAAGATCTTCTGCTACAGTTTCTAAATCAGTGTGGGGGAAGCCACACAATATTTCAACAAAAATGTAGGATTTCTATTATTTGGATTTTTCAAATTCCAAATCAAACTCTTGTAGAATGACTATCCACTTCAATTATTTCCCCCCAGTAGTTGTTTCGTGAGAATGTACATCAATCTGAAATGACAATCATTTTTCAGAGAACTATATAGTGAGGGAATCGTTGAACAACTTAGACAGATGCCAAGGCTAGCTTCTCCACATGTGTGTATTTAATCTTAGTTTTATTGAGACTCCTACTAAAATAGGTAAACCACATGTTCGCTTCCAGAATCATCCTCTTGGAATAACACCATGCTAATGGTGGCATCAGATGCAGCTAAGTACAGAAAGTAGTCTCGATGATAATCAGGTGGATGCAGTAAGGATGCATTAGTTAGTGCATGCTTTAATGCATCGAAAGGTTTATCAACAAGATCATCCTAGAAAAATGGAATACCCTTTTTCAATAGTCGAGTAAAACCCTATGTTAGTTCAACATAATTGTGGATTAATCTATGCAAAAAAATTTCCTTCCCTTGGAAACTTTGGAGTTGAGTAAGGCTAGAAGGAGGAGGCAAATTCAAAATTACCTCTACCTTGAGGGGATTGACACGAATTCCTTCCCTTGAAACAATGAAACCTAGAATACAACCGGATTGCACACAAAAAACACATATGTGTGAATTCAAGGGAATATTGTAATGCCTACACCTAATGAAAATTTCTTTTAAGTGCAATGGGTGATCCTGTCATTTCATGGAACGAGTCAATAGGTCATCTAAATAATTCTAAAAAATATGCTTGATATCATGGAATGCATAAGACATTACTCGTTGAAAAAGTGCACTAGCATTTTTTAGGCCAAATGGGAGTTTGTGATAAGAAAAAGTTTCCCATGGGCATATAAATGTGGTTTTATACTAATAAGTAGGGAGTATGTTTATCTGGCTGTAGCCAAAAAATCCATCCATGAAGGAAAACATTTCATTCCAGGCACAACCATCGACAATTTGGTCGATATACGAAGTTGGGTAATTGTCCTTGGGACAAACTTTGTTGATATCTGGGTAATTGACACACACTCGAATAGTTCCTTGATTTTTATTAACGGTCACAACATTGGATACCCAATCGGTTCAAGGAACAGGGTTAATGAATCCTCCTTTCAGTAGTTTGTTAACCTCAGTTTTGATAGCAAGGGCTTTGCATGGATGTATTGGACGTAATCATCGTCTAACTAGCTTAGCATCTAGATAAGTGTTTATTTCATATACAACAATGCTAGGGTCGATTCCTAGCATCTCTTCATAGGACTAGGAAAAAAATGTCACAGAATTCCTAAAATAGGGATTTGTACATTGAAATCTCTTCTAACGAACAAGAGGCTCCTATATGAATTTTTTTAATTATTCTGGGTTTTAGTGAGAAATCGATAGGTACCGTTGCCGATATGTTCCCTAAATTCTGTTTAGAATTGGAAGAAAGGGTAGATATTAGATTTTTAGGATCGTTAAGGGTCTCAGATGAAAATAGTGATGAGAAATTATTCTTGATTTTGTTAAAGGAAGGTAAGAAAGTTGAATGATGATGAGTATTCTGGATTTAAGACTTCTGTGGTTGATAGTAGAAGAGCTTGAATGAGGGGTTTAAATAGTTTTGAATGAAGTTCTGCAACTCTTCTTGCTATCTTCACCCTAAATTTTTTGAGTAAAATGGTTTCACTACATGTATGCCCTTCGCATAGGGAAATGATTCTGGATTTAAGACTTCTCTTCTTTATATCTTGTAACTTAGTAACCGGAGAACCCACAATAAAAACCATTTTTCGTCAACGTTTTAAATCCCAACAAGGATCCATCATCAGGACTTCTTGAATGTTGATAGTAGAAGAGCTTGAATGAGGGTTTTAAATAGTTTTGAATGAAGTTATGCAGCGCTTCTTGCTATCTTCACCCTAAATTTTTCGAGTAAAGTGATTTCACTCCATGTATCCCCTCCGCATAGGGAAATGATTATGGATTTAAGACTTCTGTTGTTTATATCTTCTAACTTAGTAACTGGAGAACCCACAGTAAAAACCAATTTTATTCAACGTTTCAAATCCCAACAGGGATCCATCATCAAGACTTCTTGAATGTTGATAGTAGAAGAGCTTGAATGAGGGTTTTAAATAGTTTTGAATGAAGGTCAGCAACTCTTCTTCCTTTCTTCACCCTAAATTTTTCGAGTAAAATGATTTCACTCCATGCATCCCCTCTGCATAGGGAAATGATTTTGGACTTAAGACTTCCTTGGTTTATATCTTCTAACTTAGTAACTGGAGAACTCACAGTAAAAACCATTTTTTGTCAATTTTTCAAATCCCAACAGGGATCCATCACTAGGACTTCTTGAATGTTGATAGTAGAAGAGCTTGAATGAGGGTTTTAAATACTTTTGAATGAATGTTTGCAGCTCTTCTTGCTATCTTCACCCTAAATTTTTCGAGTAAAATGATTTCACTATATGTATCCCCTCTGCATAGGGAAATGATTATGGATTTAAGACTTTTGTGGTTTATATCTTCTAACTTAGTAACCGGAGAACCCACCGTAAAAACCATTTTTTGTCAACGTTTCAAATCCGAACAGGGATCCATCAGCGGGACTTCTTCAATGTTGATAGTAGAAAAGCTTGAATGAGGGTTTTAAATAGTTTTGAATGAAGGTCTGCAACTCTTCTTGCTATCTTCACCCTAAAGTTTTCAAGTAAAATGATTTCACTCCATGTATACCCTTCGCATAGGGAAATGAATCTGGATTTAAGACTTCTATGGTTTATATCTTCTAACTTAGTAACCGGAGAACTCACAGTAAAAACCATGTTTTGTCAATGTTTCAAATCCCAATAGGGATCCATCATCAGGACTTCTTGAATGTTGAAAGTAGAAGAGCTTGAATGAGGGTTTTAAATAGTTTTGAATGAAGGTTTGTAGCTCTTCTTGCTATCTTCACCCTAAAGTTTTCGAGTAAAATGATTTCACTCCATGTATCCCCTCTGTTAGTGTCGGTATCTTCATCCTTCCATCAGCGATCAAATTCTCTTTTTGCATGCATTTTTAGGTGTCCCATCCGATCAACTGCATTCCATTAGGTCATGGATCAACTGATGGTAGTGGTTCATTATCAAAATTCCCTCATGGTCTTTACATGTTGGCCTATTTTCACAAGTTCAGGTCATTTACAAAGCATCTTTTTTCATTACATTTGCAAAAAGCAATTTTTAGGGTTTTAGGTCTCATCATATCTAGGGCTTGCCACCATAGTCATGTAAAATCTCAATAATGGTTAGCAGGCACATGAGGAGGTCTAATAAGGTCTCAAGATCAAAATTTCAATGATGATACACTCAATAAGTGATTTTTTTCCTCAAAACCCTGTTTTGAAGAAAAACAAAGTTTTTATTTTCTATGTATAAAAATTTCATGTAATTTTAATTTTCCTATATGTAATAAGCTCAGAGTTGTTGCCATTGATCACCTTGCCAACTCTAGCCACTCCAAGCAAAAACACAAGCATCAAAGCATCAGTTTGTCAAATGATTAAGAAAAGTCAATTTCAATGGAAAAACAGAGTTCAAAACCAAAAGTGACTTTAACATTAGAAAAGTGGGTTTGAGATGAGTAAAAAATTAAAGTCATTCATATTTAAAGTGAAAAAGGTCCTCTTGGTCATTTAATTGTGCAAATTTACTCTTGGGAAACAAAAATCAAGATTTGGGAGTCAAAGAGGCAAAAAAACCTATTTTCGAGGCAACTTGGCCTGGTGTTGTGAATTAGAAGTAGTGCGTTGTTCATTAGGCAGGTGTTGTACATCAGACGCAGAATTGCAGTGTAAATTTGAATTGGTGTTGTGCATCAAGAGGGCTCTTTGCATTGGGCCCAGCGCACTGCGCATCAGTCCAGTTTGCTGCAAATCATCCCAAATTATGCCATAACTCTCAAATTTTCTCAAATTTTCTACATTTGCCCTCTACAAGTAAGTAATCATCCTCATAAGGTTGAATTTGAGGTCACATTGGCGTTTTTCATAAATCTTGCATGTGAAAAATGAAACCCTAGTTTCTCTTCATTGTTTGCCATCCAATTGTGAAATTTTCATCCCACCTTCACAAAAACTTCATCAAACGCATTTTCACTCTTTATTTACCCTAATACACTTCATTCATCTAATTTTCTCATACCCCACTCCCCTAAAGCAAATATTTCCATCACCAAACCGTAAATCCCTCAATAAACCCTCGTTTCCCAAAATCATTCCCTTCACTCCCCAACTTCATCTCCCAAGTGTAAAATCTCTTCCTACAAATCACTCTTATCCTCTTTCATCATCATTTTTCGTCATACCTCCATTTCATCATTTTCCTAAGACAAGCACTATGGCAAGAAACAGTGACTCAAGCTATGAGGAAAAAACACAAAGTGACAGTTCGGGAGACAAAAATGTACAGCCTAGGAGACCTCACAAGGGTGGGAAGATCATCAGAGAGGAGCTTATTAGTATTGTTGAACTTCTTGCTTGCCCTCTTGCCACTACTTGTTTCAGATACCTATCTTGCCTTGAGTTTTGAGAGCTAGTTGAGAGGGTTAAGTATCATCATGAATTGGCTAGACAATTTGTCATTAACATGGAGGACAACATGGTACAGCTTGCTGTCATGAACTTCACTCTTTCACCAACCATTATTGCAGAAGCAACTAGGATGTCAGATGTGGGGAAAGATGATCACCTTGCCAACTCTAGCCACTCCAAGCAAAAACACAAGCATTAATGCATCAGTTTGTCAAATGATTAAGAAAAGTCAATTTCAATGGAAAAACAGAGTTCAAAACTAAAAGGGAATTTAACATTAGAAAAGTGGGTTTGAGATGAGTAAAAAATTAAAGTCATTAATATTTAAAGTGAAAAAGGTCCTCTTGGTCATTTAATTGTGCACATTTACTCTTGGGAAACAAAAATCGAGATTTGGGAGTCAAAGAGGCAAAAAAACCTGTTTTCGAGGCAACTTGACCTGGTGTTGTGCATTAGAGGTAGTGCACTATCCATTAGGTAGGCGCTGTGCATTAGAGGTAGAATTGCAGTGTAAATTTGAATTGCTGCTGCGCATCAAGAGGGCTCTTTGCATTGGGCCCAGTGCACTGCGCATTAGTCTAGTTTGGTGCAAATCATCCCAAATAGTGCCATAACTCTCAAATTTGCTCAAATTTGCTACATTTTCCCTCTACAAGTAAGTAATCATGCTCCTAAGGTTGAATTTGAGGTCACATTGGCGTTTTTCATAAATCTTGCATGTGAAAAATGAAACCCTAGTTTCTCTTCATTGTTTGCCATCCAATTGTGAAATTTCATCCCACCATCACAAAAACTTCATCAAACCCATTTTCACTCTTTATTTACCCTAATACACTTCATTCATCTAATTTTCCCATACCCCACTCCCCTAAAGAAAATATTTCCATCACCAAACCCTAAATCTCTCGCTAAACCCTCGTTTCCCAAAATCATTCTCTTCACTCCCCAACTTGATCTCCCAAGTGTAAAATATCTTCATACTCATCACTATTATCCTCGTTCATCATCATTTTTCATCATACCTCCATTTCATCGTTTTCGTAAGACAAGCACTATGGCAAGAAACAATGACTCAAGCTATGAGGAAGAAACACAAAGTTACAGTTCAGGAGACAGAAATGTACAGCCTAGGAGACCTCACAAGGGTGGGAAGATCATTAGAGAGGATCCTATTAGTATTGTTGAACTTGTTGCTTGCCCTCTTGCCACTACTTGTTTTAGATACCTATCTTGCCTTGAGTTTTGTGAGCTAGTTGAAAGGGTTAAGTATCATCCTGAATTGGCTAGATAATCTGTCATTAACATGGTACATCTTGCTAGCATCAACTTCACTCTTTCACCAACCATTATTGCGGAAGCAACTAGGATGTCAGATGTGGGGAAAGATCATCACCTTGCCAACTCTAGCCACTCCAAGCGAAAACACAACCATCAATGCATGAGTTTGTCAAATGATTAAGAAAAGTCAATTTCAATGGAAAAACCGAGTTCAAAACCAAAAGTGACTTTAACATTAGAAAAGTGGGTTTGAGATGAGTAAAAAATTAAAGTCATTCATATTTAAAGTGAAAAATGTCCTCTTGGTAATTTAATTGTGCAAATTTACTCTTGGGAAACAAAAATCGAGAGTTGGGAGTCAAAGAGGCAAAAAATCTATTTTCGAGGCAACTTGGCCTGGTGTTGTGCATTAGAGGCAGTGCACTATACATTAGGCAGGTGCTGTGCATCAGAGGCAAAATTGCAGTGTAAATTTGAATTGCTGCTGCGCATCAAGAGGGCTCTTTGTATTGGGCCTAGTGCACTACACATCAGTCCAGTTTGCTGCAAATCATCCCGAATTGTGCCATAACTCTCAAATTTACTCACATTTGCTACATTTTCCCTCTACAAGTAAGTAATCATCCTCCTAAGGTTGAATTTGAGGTCACATTGGCGTTTTCCATAAATCTTGCATGTGAAAAATGAAACCCTAGTTTCTCTTCATTGTTTGCCATCCAATTGTGAAATTTTCATCCCACCTTCACAAAAACTTCATCAAACCCATTTTCACTCTTTATTTACCCTAATACACTTCATTCATCTAATTTTCCCATACCCCACTCCCCTAAAGCAAATAGTTCCATCACCAAACCCTAAATCCCTCACTAAACCCTCGTTTCCCAAAATCATTCCCTTCACTCCCCAACTTCATCTCCCAAGTGTAAAATCTCTTCATACTCATCACTATTATCCTCTTTCATCATTATTTTTCATCATACCTCCATTTCATCATTTTCCTAAGACAAGCACTATGGCAAGAAACAATGACTCAAGCTATGAGGAAGAAACACAAAGTGACAGTTCAGGGGACAGAAATGTACAGCCTAGGAGACCTCACAAGGGTGGGAAGATCATCACAGAGGAGCCTATTAGTATTGCTGAACTTCTTGCTTGCCCTCTTGCCACTACTTGTTTCAGATACATATCTTGCCTTGAGTTTTGTGAGCTAGTTGAGAGGGTTAAGTATCATCATGAATTGGCTAGTCAATTTGTCATTAACATGGAGGACAACATGGTACAGCTTGCTCGCATCAACTTCACTCTTTCACCAACCATTATTGCAGAAGCAACTAGGATGTCAAATGTGGGGAAAGATGATCACCTTGCCAACTCTAGCCACTCCAAGCAAAAACACAAGCATCAATGCGTCAGTTTGTCAAATGATTAAGAAAAGTCAATTTCAATGGAAAAACAGAGTTCAAAACCAAAAGTGACTTTAAAATTAGAAAAGTGGGTTTGATATGAGTAAAAAATTAAAGTCATTCATATTTAAAGTGAAAAAGGTCCTCTTGGTCATTTAATTGTGCAAATTTACTCTTGGGAAACAAAAATCGAGATTTGGGAGTCAAAGAGGAAAAAAAACTTGTTTTCGAGGCAACTTGGCCTGGTGTTGTGCATTAGAGGCAGTGCATTGTGCATTAGGTAGGTGCTGTGCATCAGAGGTAGAATTGCACTGTAAATTTGAATTGGTGTTACGCATCAAGAGGGCTCTTTGCATTGGGCCCAGTGCACTGCGCATCAGTCCAATTTGCTGCAAATCATCCCAAGTTGTGCCATAACTCTCAAATTTGCTACAATTTCCCTCTACAAGTAAGTAATCATCCTCCTAAGGTTGAATTTGAGGTCACATTGGCGTTTTTCATAAATCTTGCATGTGAAAAATGAAACCCTAGTTTCTCTTCATTGTTTTCCATCCAATTGTGAAATTTTCATCCCACCTTCACAAAAACTTCATCAAACCCATTTTCACTCTTTATTTACCCTAATACACTTCATTCATCTAATTTTCCCATACCCCACTCCCCTAAAGCAAATATTTCCATCACCAAACCCTAAATCCCTCACTAAACCCTCGTTTCCCAATATCATTCCCTTCACTCCCCAACTTCATCTCCCAAGTGTAAAATCTCTTCATACTCATCACTATTATCCTCTTTCATCATAATTTTTCATCATACCTCCATTTCATCATTTTCCTAAGACAAGCACTATGGCAAGAAACAGTGACTCAAGCTATGAGGAAGAAACACAAAGTGACAGTTCAGGAGACAGAAATGTATAGCCTAGGAGACCTCACAAGGGTGGAAAGATCATCAGAGAGGAGCCTATTAGTATTGTTGAACTTCTTGCTTTCCCTCTTGCCACTACTTGTTTCAGATACCTATCTTGCCTTGAGTTTTGTGAGCTAGTTGAGAGGGTTAAGTATCATCATGAATTGGCTAGACAATTTGTCATTAACATGGAGGACAACATGGTACAAATTGCTGGCATCAACTTCACTCTTTCACCAACCATTATTGCAGAAGCAACTAGGATGTCAGATGTGGGGAAAGATGGAACAAGAGACAAAACATGAGCAAACAGAACTATGAACCCTACATTAAAGCTAGATATCATAGTCAATTAGGCAGGGTGTTTCCTTTCAAGTTTTTGGAGGACCACTATGTGCCACTAATGAAAGTCATCATTAAATACTTCACATGTGAAGAAAGATTCTCAAGACTCTATGCTTATCATATCAGGTTGCTTATGCATTTTACTAGGGTTAGAATGATGAGCATACCATACTTAATTTGCAAAAGCATAGAGAGGATGTGTAGGTTTTAACCCCGTACAGAAATTTTCTGCATACGAATTCTAAATCCCAGGAAAAATAAAAATGCGAGAGCATAAAACACATATACACAGAGATTTCACATTGGATCCCAAAACTGGGACTACCAGCTTGACTTTTCATTATATTCTTTTCAATGTTACAATACATATTTATACATGCCGAAGCATCCAACACCATGGACCGAAAACCATCACGTCTAATACCATGGACCAAAAAACCATCGCATCCAATACCATGGACCGAAAACCATCGTGTCCAAAAAACATGTGCAAAAATCATGCACAAAACCATAGGTGGGTCTTCCCAACCTAACATAGGGTCCAAAACCACCCCATAAAGTGGGGTTACGGGTACCCCTCAAACCCCCTGTTAATTATGTGGAAAGAATATAACACAACCCAACAATCTCCCACTTGTTGTTTTCTTTCCATGGGGGGCCACAGGAGAGCTTAGTCATTTTTTCAGCCCTAAAACACCCATTTTTTCTCTACATGAAGAGAACTTCTCAAAGCTCACAGATTTTGTCAATGCATCTGAAGTATTCTTCAAAGTGTCCACCTTTACCAGCAACACCTTTTTGTCTTCTA
>APFE031286237.1:88008-101909 GCA_000404065.3 Pinus taeda | reverse complement strand
TCTGAGACACACAATTGTATTGTGCTCTTTGCCTTCCGATCCAACTTCTTCCATTCTTCATCGGTCACTCCCGTTGGTTTAGTACCCGGATCTACTGCGATCCACTGATCTTTATCCACCAACACATCCTCCATCTTGACTTTCCACAACTCAAAACTCTGACCATTGAACTTTGCAATCTCTATCTTTCCACTGCTCACCATCTTCTTTCACCACCAGAATCGATCTCACAGATCTCCACTGAACAGGGTCTACCACAAGCCCGAGCGACTCAGCAACAAAGGCGTCCCCTTGAAGCCAAAACAGCTCTGATACCAAATGTAGGTTTTAACCCCATACAGAAATTACCTGCATACGAATTCTAAATCACAGAAAAATAAAAATGCGAGAACATAAAACACATATACACAGAGATTCCCACTGGATCTCAAGACCGAGACTACTAGCTTGATTTTTCATTATATTCCTTTCAATGTTACAATACATATTTATACATGCCGAAGCATCCAATACCATGGACCGAAAACCATCACGTCCAATACCATGGACCAAAAAACCATTGCATCCAATACCATGGACCGAAAACCATTGCGTCCAAAAAACATGTGCGAAAATCATGCACAAAATGGTAGGTGGGCCCGCCCAACCTAACATAGGGTCCAAAACCAGAATTTTCTGGGCTGCTGCCCCGGACCCCATAAAGTGGGGTTTGGGTACCCCTCAAACCCCCTGTTAACTATGTGGAAAGAATATAGCACAACCCAACAGGATGACTGTAATTGTAAAGAGGAAACCATACCCACAGTAGCTCAATAGCATTTATCACTTTGTTTTCATCAAAATTGTTGTTATGCATCAGCTGAATCAATTGGGTGTGCCATGGGAAAACTTCATTGCCCATGAGATTTTCAAGGGGCCTCAAATGTTTAGAGAACCTCAAGAGGAAGCTGGACCTTCTGGGCAACAAAGAGAGAATGAGAGAAAAACTAAAGAGGCTCACATTCTTGTGTTTATAACTTATGAGAAGGGGACAAGAAGACTTTTTGCAGCTTCCAAACGAGTATTATCTTCACCAGGGGTGGAGGGGGTCTCGTTCTCTTCACCGAACAACAGGAAAATGTTATCTTCACCTAGGGTGAAATGGGCTTTGCCTTCTTCTTTAGCAGAGCAGATATAGGAAAGAGGAAAAAAACCATTGCATGATGAAGGGCATTCTAAAGGCCAAGACAGGGATTTCATTTTGATTGAGGAAGAGGACACTTATTTGGGCTCCCAAAGCTCAAAACTCAAGCATGAGATCATCAAGGAGAAAGAAGTAGAGATCCAAAGGCTATCACTTGACCATGAGAGGGCTAAATGGGTCATTAATTATCTTGAGCAACAGAATAAGCAATTAGAGGACAAACAAACAATCATGGAGCTGCAAACCATCTGGGAGAACTGGCAAATGGCAAAAAGGAGGAAAGTCAAGCTGAATTCACTAGAGAAAGAACCACGAATCATGGTTGGAAAGAGTGAATGTCCACCTTGAGAAGGCTAATAAGGAGAAGAACATGTTGTGACACATGGCCTATCACTATTTGTCCTGGAACAAAATTTGTAAGACGAGAATAAGAAGCCTAAAAGCCGAGCTAGGGAGAGCCTTAAAGGCCAGAAAGGAGCAAGACAAACTTAGAATCTTGGCTGAAGCTTCCTTGGCTCAGAAAAGTAGTTGATCAGCTTGCCTCATGCCAATTTTGAAGAAGTTTGGAGAACTTTTTTTCATTTTCAAATTTTTAATTGCAATACATAGGAATTTTCCTCTGATGTGCAGTACCATTGGTGTTGCGCATTGAGTTGGTAAGGAACTTTGAGGAATGGCTTACATTTTTGGATTCCTCATGAAAAAATATGAAAACCCATAACATTTCATGAATTTTGGAGGAGATCTGGGTCACCTAAAGGGCAAAAAACACCTCAAAATTGCCCTCTCTGCCACTTTTTGGACCCACAGGAAGCAGTGTTGGGAGAATTGATCTTTGAAGGGGCAAATGGACACCAAATTCAACAATTCCACTTGTCCTAGAAAGTAGATAGACAAACCTTTCCAACAAGCCATCCTCGAGCAATTTAGTTAAGGGGGAGGCCTCCAAAATCATCTAGAAAAGGGCGCTACACATCAGGTAGATGACACTACGCATGAGGCACAATTTGCTCAATTTTGCTCTAAACTCAAAATTTTTGCCTAGTTTTTTCTCATTTTGACTTTTTCTCTCTCATGGTTAAACTCATGATGTAAAATGATGTAAATTGATGTTATTTGATTTAAAAATGATGAAAATTGACTCAAGGAGGTAGATACATCATGTATAGGTGATTTTGATCTGAATGAATCAGTTTCCATAGTTTTAGAGGCAAGTTGTTCCACTACCTATTTTTCAGTTCCTAGCTTAGATCTTTTTGAAATAGCTCCTAGACTCATGGATTCTACCCCTAGTGGCTAGCATGGGTGGTTTTTTTCCTATATCTTGTACTTTGTTAGTAATTTGTCAACGTTGAACTCTTGTGGATGCATTGAGCACTATTGCACATCACTTCTACAGTTTGGCAAGGAAATAAACTAGGGTTTTGCAGCATTTTGTGGGATTCTTGTGGTAATGTGCTTTAGCATTGTGTTCTTCTTTGTAATTTAGTTGATTTATGTTTATGTGTGTTGTCATCTCTCTCTTTCTGCATAACTAAATGAATCAAGTTTGAAAGGTGGAATTCATTGGTATTTCAGTGCTCTACCTTGGGGTTTATTTAGTTCTATATGTTTTCTACTTTTTGAAGAGGACTCATGAAATTTGCATTCCCTCTCCAACTCCTCACCAGTCTTTAGACTCACCATTACACTCATTTCAAAGTGATAAAACAATTTCCTACCTCACCCCACAGAAACCTCTGCAAATCTGTGTTCATTTCCCAAACCCAAAACTGCCTTTCCTCATCTAATCCAACAAATCAACCATTAAAATAAAACAAATTCCTCTGAGAAATCATAACTAGCCTAAAATTAGTTTTTATATCAGTCATCGCAAGCCTTCCTTGATAAACTTTCATTGAGATTGACAAGGAGAGAGCCCTCTTCCGACCTAGTAGGGCTAGCTACCAGGTTAAGCGTGGTTTGATGTTACCCTAGACCTACCTTTCTCAGCCTAAGATAGATTTAGGCCCTAACACCCTCCACATAGAGAAATGATTCTGGATTTAAGACTTCTATGGTTTATATCTTCTAACTTAGTAACTGAGTATTATTCCATAACATTTCATCTAAGGTCATAATTTCCATAATCCCTTCATTAGTTAAAAAGATTGTTTTAAACGGATTAGGCATAGAGATTGGTTCCAAGCATGAAAAATGAGAATATTCATAAATGATAGTATTCATTTGATCATCATCAAATGTTGATGGGTTGGAAAAAGACTGAATGGACTCATAGGCTAACTCAAAAGGACTATAATGCATTTCATCACCATATAAGATCATTTCTGATTCTGATGGTACTTTCCATGGATCTCCCATTTCAAAAGTACTTGATGTAGTCATGTTGATCTATGCTTCATCATGAAGAAGAATGGGTGGAGGGAACGCGAAAGTTCCCATCAAAGATGAGTCTTTGAGTGGCCCAACACCAACTTCTTCATATGGAGTGGTGGATTTTCCAACAAACAAGATATTGCCGGTGGAATTAGGGTCAGAGGTATAGTAGGACAATTGATCCACTTTCAAAATTATTCCTTTGTAAAGAAACATAATCATCCTAAAATACTATGAGACTAATGCTACCATGGCATAAATCTAGTTCTGACCAAGAAAAATGCTATAGTCAAGTTGAGCATCAACAACCTCAACGTCTATTGAAAATTTTTTTCCCTCTAACTCTATTGGCAAATCATTTAAAAGTCCATATGGAAGAAAACCTCTTCCATCGAAGAATTTCAAAGTTGTAGGAGATTGATTGATTGTTGGAGAACCTAAGGCTTTCCAATAGGCAATGGACATAATACATGTCGATGCTCCTTCGTCAATCACTGTTCACAAAACTCGTCGAGTTTTGATGTGAACTAGTATCTGAAAATCATGTACATGTGGGAGATCTAACATGATTCTCAAGATCGAAAAAAATCAAATGGGAGTCTTGAGGATGTACAACTCCTATTGATGATAATAAGAATTTCCTTTGTTCTAGATAAGTTTGCATCACTTCAAGGGAAAACATGCCTGAAGGTGACATAGCCATATCTTCGATGATGTTATAATTTTGGACAGCCCTCGCATGAGGATTAAAGGTTGACATACGAAGCATAACCTTAGGAGGCAGATGAATTATCATATCTAGATTTGGTTTTTTAATATGTAATGTTTCATAAGAAGGAGGAGTAGACGCAAAAGTTTGACCAAGTGTTATAGCTCCAAATCTCACTATTATGGTTTGTGATGCTGCACTCATGGCCTGGGGCAACCCTTCCTTCCAGACCTAGTCCCAAATCTAAAAAACAGTGTTTTATTCCCTGTACGCGACATTGCCCTGAGTTAAACGCGTTTATACGTGGGTCCATATATACCCAACCCGCGTATATGTATTAAAACACTTAAAAAAATACAAAACTCCTTATTTTCGGGTGGAGGTCGCGGGTTTTACCTGCTAATCGCCTGTTAGTGCCCGTGGCCCCAACTATTCCCAACCAATTCCTAACTAAAAAACTACTTTGGAATTGGTATAAAAAGACATCAAAGGGAAGGCCTAAGGGAGGAGAGAAGAGAGAGAAAGGTTATTATAATGAGATTTTCCCCTGACCAGGTCTGAAGACCCTTGTGCCTTCTGCACTTCCCCTATTTGTACAGGAAACCCTTGTTTCCTTGTGATTTGATGTTCATCCCTTAGTTATGACATCATGGAGTGAGTCTAGGAAGGAGATATGCTAGAGGCTTGAGGCGGGACGGATCCGGAAGGAAGCTGTGCTTGGAGCTTGCGAAAGGTTGCTAAGGTGATATTACTCCTTTTGTACTTTCTATTTGTCTATAATAAAGAAACACGTCTTGATTCCCGATATGCTTCTTCTTTATGTTTATGATGTTCATGTTTGAATTTCATGTATGAATGGTTGTTTAAATTTCATAACTAACTTCCTTCTTTTATAACATAAAGATGATTTTTGTATAAAGCTTTGTCTATATACTATTGCATTCTTTGGAATTGTTGGTTTTGCAGGGCAAAGGAGCGAAAGGGACGTGAAGAAGGGTTTGGACCCTTGAGGAACTACTCGAACATAGGACCTGAGGTACGTCCTTCTTACTTTAGAATTAGCTTTTGCTAGCATAATGGCTGTGTGTATGCATGTTTCTTTGTTTAGACAACTTTCAGTCTGCTAGGGTTCTACCCAAAAGCCCTAGGGGATTAAATCCCTCAACAACAGGTGAATTGGAGTCATCTCCATTTTCAACAAGACTCTTTGACACGTAACCTTTAGATCTCGTTGCTGCCATAACTCTTGAAGACATCATCATGATATCTACTAATGGGGATGAGGAGGATTGGTAGTGAGAGACCATTTTCTGTCTTGATAAGGAAAAGGATCTTTCAAAACAATAGGTGTGGGTGAACTTTTGACGAATTTGAAAATTTCAGCTCGATGAGGGCACTCCTTAGTGTAATGATCTTCCTCACAAATCAAGTAAGGATAGTGAGGTTTCCTCTTTTTGTCAAATGGTACGTTCTTGGCTGATTTCTCCTTAGAGCGGTTGTCTTGTTTAGTTTTGCCTTTTCATTTTTTCTTATTTCTAGATGACTTACCCTTTCCAGTAGATGAATTTATGGCATTGACTTTGGAAATAATTCTATGAGAAGAATCTTTGTCAGGTGAATCAAATAGAGCCGAAACCTGAGCATTTTTAGAATTTTTCCTTTTTTTTTAATATTTTTGGCTCACAAAACCAATCATGACATCTGCGACATGTGATCTTGGAAGAGCTGGATTACTTGGAGTAGATCGGGATAAATTTGGGATCTTTCCATACAAAGTACCAAACTAAGTATAAAAAAGATCGAGATATTGGGTGTGGGAAATTTACTGATCTTTAGTTACAACACCCCCTTTGGCCACATCTTCAGTTATTACTAGTAAAAGCAAATTTATGTACCATTCATCTGAAATCTAGTCTGGAATGTAAACTTTAACTAGGCAATATATTTGTCTCCATTTGTGAATGTGATCTGCGATATGGGTTGACGTTGACAACCTTAAAGAAGTCAAAAGTTGAGTTCCATTGTAATGCCGAATGTGTAATTGAAAATGGGTCAAAAATGTTGTAGCAAGGGAATAAAACGTGTTGAAGGAAGCATGCGACAATTCTACATACCATTTGGCTACCAAACCAATTAAGGTTCGGTCAAAAGTCATAATCTAATAGAAGATTCGTTTAATGAGTTGGATAGGCACCAAAGATGGTAGGTCATGACATGGTTGGAAAGATCTTCACCCGACTTACCTTAGAAGTCAAGAATATCACTAGGAAACTTAGAAGGAGTAGTGAGCCAATAGGGTAAATAAAGAAGTGGATCATTAGTTTACCAAGAGAGGTCAAGCAAATCCAAAGTTGCAATGAAGGGAAACCGCCAATTAGGGTCCTGCGATGGATATTGATAACCCTAAGGGGTGAGTCCCGTACGAGGAGGAGGGTATCCAAGATATCATGGAATAGCCTGAGCAATTCGAATCTGCATACCTCTTGGGTATCCAGGATGATCCATATCGTATTGCAGTTGAATAGGTTGTTGAAACATATGACCCAGGTATGGTTGATTTTGGAAGGTGATATTCTAATCCATTTGACCTTAAAGAAATTGTCCTTGAAAGGGTTGAATTTGCAAGGGTTGACCTTAGATAAATTGAGTTTGAAAAGGTGTACCTTGAGCAAACTGACGCTGGGGTAAACCTTGGAAAGGTAGACCTTGAAATTTTACTTGCAAATATGGGGCACTAGGTTGAACAACATGTATTTAAGGTGTTGATGGAATCATAGGAATGGATTAAACACTAGATACCTGAGGTAAAGACTAAAAAAGTGGTTTCATAGTAACCTGTGATGTAAGCAAGACAGTTATTTGTGATATTCCTAGAATGGGATTTAGGTGAACTTCAACCTGGGTTTTGAACAGTCGTTGACATCGCATACTGCACCATGGTTTGATGAGTACTCGGGGTGGGCTGCTAAAGTGATTGCTGGGTAGGTATCAATAGGTTAGCCTAGACAATTGGTTGGACATGAAAAGACATACCTTGAAAAGGAAATTGCTACATAGATTATCCAAGAGGTTGTATAGGTCGATACAAAAGCACCTGAGAAGCAACAGGAATTGAATGTTGAGAAGGGTTCCATATTGTATTCAATCCAAGGTGAGGAATTCCAACGATGGGTTGAAGCATAACAGATTGACTAAAACATGTTTGAGGCATTTAAGCATAATTAAAGTAGTTTTAGGTGGGGGTTTCCCCCCAGCTGCAGGGTAAGTTCCACCAAAAGGTTGTCCTCTAGGCAAAGGATATGACGGTTGCCCCCTAGGCGGATAATAACCACCTGTTGGGTTAGCTTAGGGATTACGAACATTACCAGAAATCATATTAATGACTTGTTCAGACGTTAAACCTTTATGGGTAGGGTTAATTACATGAGTTGACATGTTTGAATATGAGTTCTAGGAAGAAGCTCCTCAACAAGCTCTAGCGAGAGAGTGATATCCAGGTGGTAAAAAACCACAATACGATGTGGAATTCGGAGAAGTGGAATACATGGATGTGTCTGACACAACACTTCCAGGAATCATTGTGGACCAATCAAATCCTAGTACGGTAGAATAAGGAGTTGTGTAATGCAGAATCCCTTGTCCTAAAAATTTCAAGGGGTAAAATACCAAGGTTCAGGGTGAAGAGATTGAAACAAAAGTTCTGAGATATCCACAGGCTCACTGGTAGAAACTATAGGTTGTTCCTCTTCGTCTGAAACAAGTTCTTCAATGAAAATAAGACCAGGAGGGACACTATAAGTAATGATAAGTTTCACATGTGTGAAAGTGGAGGATCCGAAATATCTGTTGTAGCAGACATATGAATTTCAGGCTTAGAAATATTAGACACAGGTTCATCAATATCTAGTTCGGAAATGGGGTTTATATCAGAAGATTCTCCAATATCTGATTCAGTTTAAACGAGTTTAGTAATTTGTAAATAATTTGTTACAGAGGGTGATGTTAAATTTTGAGTTTGATCAGACTCAGTTTCTGTCACTTCAAGGCCTAAAATAGTAGATGTTATAGGTTGATTAACTTTAGTTCCTCTTACATCAAAATCTAAAATAGTAGAAGTTTCAGTTTTTGTTGCAATTCCAGTTTCAGATGATTTAGACTTTTCTGCTTTAATCTTTTCTAACTGACTCGGTGTTTACTCAAGGGGATAACCGAGTATCCTACATGATTGTTTTGGTAGTTATGCCACAATGAAAAAATTTTAGCTTATTAATCGCACAATATCTAAATTACACCTAAAGTCTCTAAAATGTAAAAAACAACACAAAAAGTAACACGCGCTAAAAATCTAGGAGTTCAAGCCATACAAACTTACTATTCATAGAGATCAATATTTAATAGTTGGGGATGAAATCCAAGATCGAAGAGATCAAGGTGAAACTTTATATAGAAAATGAGTGTTTGGAATCAGTTACCCTGACAGCCTGCTTAATGAAATGGTTTGGTTCAAGTACCTATGTTATAAACCATCCCAAGCACATATTACCCTCCAGAGAGTCCAAGTGATTCTAGATAATGTCTATTCCAGGTACAATAGGACCTTCACTCTGCTGTCACCTTAGATAGATCTGTAGGATTATAGTCACTAAGTTTACCAAATACAACAATTTTACTTGGGGGGACAGTCGTAGATCAAACGTACACACAAAGGCAAAGTAACAAGCCCAATCCCCTTAAAGGATCCTCCACATGATCAATTGTAGGTTTACTTTCAAATGACCCAAAGTACCTTTCGATACCATTGTAATACGTGAAAATCAATGTATATAGGCCAATGAAGTGTGTCAGATCACTTCATTGGAGTTAACACGACCTCTTGCTTAACTCATGTATAAGAAGAGCTTCCTAGAGCAAAACAAAAATAATTGGATTTTCTCTCCCTCACTCAAGATTTTATTGTTCGTTTGTAGATTTGGAAAGTTTACTTCCTTCCCTATTCCAAATCCCTACACCTAAGTTATTGTAGGTGAAAAGATCCCTAAAAAATATAAACTTCTAGGTGAATTTTAATTAATGGTGTATTATTAAGTTGTTCTTTTACTCAATGGGTGATGAAGGTGAAACTTATGATGTTGTGACACGACTCGAAATATTAATACACTCTAAAATGCAAAAGCAACTTTTAATTTCAATGAAATTCTATTAAGAGAAAAGAAAGAGTTTCTTAGATTTTTTGAGAAATGAAATACTAAAGCTCACAACTTTTCCAATTTCCTAAAGAAACTAACTTCACTATTTTGTAATGAAAACACAGTCAACAAACTAATTTCTAGATTTCCCTAATCATCAAAATAAACTTAAACACTCTTTTCTTCTAATCACTCAAAACTTCCAAGTACACAGGTGTCAATCAACAAGGTTGGAGAAAAGGCACATTCTCTTATGAATTCTTTGATTTAAAGATGATAACAATGAAATCGTGAAAATTTTCCCAAGATGAAAGCAACAACTTCTTTTATCAAGCAAAAATAATCACAATTCATTCACAAAAGCAGAAGGTCCTCAGAAACCCTAATTTATAATTCAAAGCGATTTTTACCACAAATACACAATATTTAAGGCTAAACCAGTGTATTTGATAGAACAAAATAAGAATATCACTTACAAAAAGACATTCAAACTTGTTTTGATCAATCAACAAACCAATCTTAAGGTATTCTTTTAAAAAGACCTAATCTTCAAAAGTCATCAACAAAGTAATCAACTGACTTTAGAAGAGATAACACACAGTCTAAACAAATAGAATGACACTTTCAGAAAGACAAATTCAAGTATAGGTTGAAGCTAGCATGAAATTTTCAAAAAAATTCAAGGCCTGCACGGGCTTTCAGTAGGAAACAAAGCGCATGCGCTTAGTTACTACGGCAAAAAGGTGCAGAGTTGCAGTCTGTCTACAAACATGCACAACATATGGATAAAAACCTAAATAAAAAATAAAAAATTCAAGAATCAACCACTCAGATATAAAAGGCCTTTAATTTATGAAGACTTAGTTTTGGACAAACTAAACAAATCAGAAAGCGAGGCTAATGAAAAAGGTGGGAACAAAGACATTCCCTAGTGTTATCGCTCTATGATTTTTAAGATTGGCAAGGCACAATTATAAAGGAAACATGAAACCACTTAGGAGTATATGATCTAGCCCTCCTAGACTCAAAGATGGATCTCTCTATATATTTTCATATTTATTTGTATTTCCAGTGTTTTAATGTATTAGGCTAGCTATAATGGTAAAGGGGTTTATTTCTTGATTGCTTGATTGTTTGATTGTTTGGTTGGGGCAAGTCAAACTTAGATCTTTTCCATTGGGCTATGGAGTCAAAGGCTAGGTGGTAACATCAAATTTTCTAGAGCATTTTTAACGCAAGCTAACTATCTTTACTAGACCTAAAAGCATAATGGAAAATGAGATGGCAGAACAATGAAATCAATAATGATTAAAAAACAATTAAGTGTTTCTTAATCATACATCAAAAGAAAACATTTAGATTGTAACCAAAGATAGAAATAAGGTTCTCCAACAACATATCTTAATCTATAATTTCTATTGTACAATTAGATTTAATGATGCATAATGACTAAAAAACAATATGTTAACACATAAATAAGACATCACTAGGTAAAAACAGCTCAAGTATCTTCCAAATAGTCTTTTATTATTGATGCTCCAGCTCAAAAATTATAGTGCTCCAAAAGAAAGATTGTTCAATAACTCGGGTCCAACCCCTAATACTTCCAATGCATGAAGTATTTAACAAAAACCTACAACAATTGCCTTGTACACTTGGAAATTTGTTATTAATTACAATGAAAGAAAATTTGACTAGTGTAACCATGAAGTGGCCATGATGAGATAACTAGGACATCTGGTCCCCTTTTTTCGAGATGTTTTTGCTGAGTAATTAATTTTTGTTGTAGTGGCTCTGGTGACTTGGCTCTTCGTTGTTTCTTCAATCATCCTTGCCCCGTTCCTCTTAGTAATTGCATAAGTCACTCCATGCTTCTTCATTTGGAATCTTGACCTTGATTAACCTGCGATATATTTCATCAGCTTCAGTGTACCGTGAAAAAGTGGGCTTGACTGTAAAAATGTGCTTCAATTCATGCTCGATATAGATTTTATGGTTGATAGATTCCAACAATGCTTTTCCTATTATGTTGCCTTTAATGTTGGAGAGATTCACAACATCCAAGGCTATGCCTTGGAGCCTCTTGGCATAATATTCTCTGGCCATGAGTTTGTCATTAGTGACAAATAGAGAAGGGAGACCTTTCTGTGTTAAAGGCTCAATTATGTTTAAAAACTTGTTCACTAAAAGCTCCAAATTCTGGCATTTTTCCTCAAGCTGTACATTCAGGTTCTTCTTAGTCAATACCTTTTTCACCTGTAGAATAGTTTTTGTCCTATATGTTGCTCCCAACTCTTCTAGCTGATACCTATTCCTTGAATTTAGAATCTTAATAATTATGTTGGTTGTTGTTGGCATGTCTCCCAGCTCTAGATTAGTAGATGAAATAACTTCTCTAGCTTTTTCCACTAACTGCTTTTTTTCAAATATAATTTGGATGCTCGGATAGATTTCATTCATGGCATTGATGATGTTGTGCCAGATGATCTCTTTCACCCTTCCTAGAGTGTTACCAATGGATGGTTCCTTATCAGATTTTGGCAACCTTTCAATTAAGGTATGTGCCCTCTGCACCTGTACTAAGTGTGCACTTTCAACTCTTTTGATTTGGTCCTGCAGAACATTGACTTGGGTTTCTAGTCTCTTGATTTCCTCAGTCTAAAGATTGATGCCTTCAATGGATCTAACTAGATGCTATGTACTGCTTCCCGTCCCTATAGCAACAGTTTCTAGAGTGGCTATAGGAATAGCTGTAAGAGGAAGAGCCTCCATAGTGGTGTTGGCACATTGTGCTACCTTTGTTTTCTCTTGTACCATCTTCTCCATTTCTACTTCCATTTGTTTTATTTGGAGAGACTACTCCATTATTAATTTCAACATTTCAGCCTTCTGATTCTCTGTTTCCTCTATCTCTTTGGTCAAGAGATCATGTGTTTTAGGTATTTTGAGCTTCTTCTTCAAAGCTACTATATCCATCTCCTTTTTCTTAATTATTTATTCTGCTACTTTTACATCTAAGGGATCATATCTAGTTCTCACTACTATGTCTTCCAAAGGCTTAATGCTATTATCCTTTGATTGGGATGAAATCTTTTCCATCTTTAGCTGAGATTGGGTATTTGACATGCCACCTACATTTTAAACAAATTCATGGAGGTAATGGTTAGAGTAGAAGAGATCATTTCACCTGTTTGCTTGTACATTTCCAGCTGATCAATTGGATTAACATTCTTGGCATCAAACTCAAAAGAAGTATGTTTGTAATCAGCGAGAGTTTTAGGCTCTACTATCTGTGCTTCCAAAAATACCATATGCATTTTTCCTTTTTCCGAATCAAACGTTGAGAGGAGTTTGCCTTGAGAAGTTGCACTTTGCTTCCAGAATTGAGCATAAGTACTCTTTTTCAACATCTCATTTATAATCTTAATTTTCTTGAAAGTGTCAAAGTTAGTCCGTTAGGCTCTTATACTACTAGTATAACCCCTTATTGTTATTAGTACAACCCCCTTATTATATTGATGTACCCATGTAGTGCCCATATTGTCACTATTGTGCCCCATAGAAGCCCACTATTGTTATTATTATGCCCTTACATTATATTGTTATGTCGGCTCTGATTACATTATGACCCCTCAGACTCCTATATATAGAAAGGAGGTATTTTCATTTGTATCATCCAAGAATTGTTCATTTATGTAATGTAAAGGAGGTTGCCCCCTTGAAGAGGCTGAATTCTAAGGTGTTGATCTACCTTTTCTATCTTTTCTTGAATTGGTTTCATAACATTTGGTATCAAAGCTTTGGATTCTAGGGTGTCGCTGCTCCAAACAGGTCATCGTGGCATTTTCACTATAACTTTTTTTTTCTGTGAGGTTTCAGAAGTTGCAAAAAACACCCATTTGAGAAGAAATCGCTCTGAATCTTGGTTCCGAATTTCAGAGCTTTTCGCGCTATATTTGCGGAGATATGATTTCAAGAAGTTGATCTTTTTGCAGACTCCTAAATTACATTCCAAACAGGTGACCTGGGGAAAATTGTCATAACTTACTCTCTGAGGATCGGATTGAAATTTTGTAAGAAGGTACAGAAAGAGGACAGACTGTAGTTTCTTGTATGCACTTTTCATATCCAAAGGTAGAAACAGTGACTCGTTGCACGTCGTACAAGTTCTCTCTACTGAACTAGTCTATAATCAAGTCACTGTGGGAGATTTCGTATAACTCTTCCTTGGTGAATCCAATTTGGGTCAGACTTGTGCCATTGGAAAGAGGACACAGAGGGCTACTACAGGTCACAATTATAGAACTTAAAGATTTGAAAGTACAGAGTTACAGTTATTTCAAGATCGTGCTCCTAAAATCAAGAAAACGCAAGATGAGGAAGTTTGATGGCAAGGATCCAGTAAATTGGATACGTCAGATGGAGCAATATTTTGATCTACATGGTG
>APFE031286237.1:74563-86024 GCA_000404065.3 Pinus taeda | reverse complement strand
TATCATCCAAGAATTGTTCATTTATGTAATGTAAAGGAGGTTGCCCCCTTGAAGAGGCTGAATTCTAAGGCGTTGATCTATCTTTTCTATCTTTTCTTGAGCTGGTTTCATAACATAGTCTCCTGCTTTTCTCCAGTTACATTGGTAGATGTGGAAACTTGAAGAGATTATTGTCTTTCTGAGATTGGAGTGGCAGGAAGAGATTGACCTCCAGTTGGGGATGAATCAGGAATATCACTGAGATTAATGACTATTTGTTGCGGTGATTCCTTGCCTATGTCCCTGTGCTTCCTAGATCTTTTTCTAAATTTCAATTTGAATTCTTTCATAGAAGTATCAATCCCTGGTGACTTATCTTCTCCTCGCCTTTTCCTAGTTGTACCATTTTCATGTTCCTTGCCCTTGTCTGATGTGTCTTCTATACCCTATTTCTCCTGCTACCTAGGAGTCTGTGCACCTGAAGAAGAAATTACTTGTTCCTCAGCGTCTTGTAGTGTGCCAGGCATCCACTCAATCTAGTTCATAAATTTCTTTATTTCAGGCCTTTGAGTGTGAATGTAGGGTGTTGATTTGTTCTCTACCATTTTCTTGGAGATGATGCTCCACGGGTCATAGGACCATGTAAAACTGTGAGTGAACTTCATTTCCTCCAATTTCTTGTCTACCTCTTCACTAGCTACCCTGTTGTTGCAAATGAAAGGACCAATTTGGGATTTGATCCTAAATTGTGACTTTTTCTTTGCTGCTGCAAAATGTATTTCATCTACATTGATCATATGCCTGATATATTCAAGTGAAAAGATCCTCATGGGGAGGAACTTTGGTAGCTTTTAATGGGCCAACTCACATCCATATACTCTTAATTCTGTGTAATTTTGGTACAATTACCAATCTCTTGTTCTTGCTTGTTTTGTCAATTGCATAATCTTCTTAATTTCTTCACTAATTTTGGGTTCTGTAGTTCCACTGAGGAGGCTCATAGCTGGATGAAAAAACATCGATATGAATGACTTGTAGGTGAAGTGATTTTGATCTTTCATCACTAAGGTGGTCTAGAAAATAACAGATTGGGGTTCACCTTATTCATTTAACTTAGTCATTGTAAACTGAAATATGTCTGCCTAAAAATAAAAAAACATATATACCAAAACTGAAGAGTACAGAAACACTTCCTATGTGATGAAATTTACAATTTTCTCATGGATGGAATCTTCTAGGAATTGACTGAAATTGAATAGGACAAAGGGATTTGATTTTACTAATAAGATGGACATGAAACTTATTACAGCCTCATCAAGCCACTGATCTGAATAATAGCCCAGCAAATATGAAAGTAAAGTGACTATATGCCTAGTTCTATCAGGGAAAGAAGAGGAGGAATAAGGAAGATTCTTGCTAGGTAGTGTGGTCTATTCAGTCATGAAGAATTCTAAGGTTTTAGCTCTTTTGGTGAATTCTAGCCTATGATACATTTCACTAAGGATCTCATGGGAAAAGGCAGGGGTTCCTTCAATGATAGTAGCTTGCATCATCTGCATTATAGATTTGGAATCAATGGTAAACAATATGTCTCCTGTTGGGGCTATCATTGTCCTTCGTAGTGGATTATAACATGAGTGGCATTTTCTGATTAGTTCTGAGCAGCTATGGGTTCTTCAAAAGATATAGGAAGGCAAATTAGTGTCCCATAGCCCTATGTCATCTACTTCATCAACAAATTTATCCTCCCACCAGTAGTAGATGTCAAACAGATCAAATTCTAAGAGTGTCTCATGTATTTTCATGTCTTTGTCTGCCAGTGGAATGTGGTCCAAGTCCAGTGGTGGGTGCACCATTGGATTGAAGATCTCCTATTCTTTCTTCTTCGGTGGCATGGCTCTCTTTTGCAAATTTTAAACCTAAATTGTGTTGAATTTGCAGTTGAACTACAATAGAAAGGGATGAGAAGAAACGAGAACTCAAAGAGGGAAAAAGAAATGGAATGAATAGGAAGTGGGATTCAAGAAGGGGAATGTTTGATCAATGCAGAAAAGTGGAGCCTTCTGCAACTTTGGTGCTTTTTCAATGTGGTCGTTGCTTTCTCTAAGTATGCCTGAAATAATATTGACTTGCACTTGTAAGTAGAGAGAGCATGTTAAAATTTGTAAATATGTGGGAAATGATGCCTCTGTAGCTTTGGGAGCATTTTTGTTGAATTGGCCTGAAGTGGCGCAGGTCCACTGGCTAACGATCTAGCATTTTGAATGCGCAATGACATAGCGTGGGAATGGAGGTGATAGGTGTATGGGATAGAGTGGCATCGTGGGGGTGGCGGGCTTGGTGAATGGTGATAACGAAGGAAGGTGGTTTGATGAAATGCGAAAACCACTTTTTGGGGGGGAATTGGAGTGGTAAGCAGAATGAGCGAGGGGAGGGTGTTAAATCCCGAGACTGTGACACATAAGTGGTCTGAAACCGCTAACTTTGAACCCCCCCTACTTAGCATTAACCTTCAGAGGGTGAGGGGGGGCTGAAAAATCATATGGGTCATTGGATCGTATGTTGGGTGTGGAGATTATATGAGAGGTGAGGGGTGAGTAACATTTGATGTGACGGGTAGGTGGGTGGTGGGATAGGAAAATTAATAGGGGGGTGGGGTATATGAGTATAGGATAAAGTTAGGAATAATGATATGAGACCCATTTCCCCTTTTAATTTCTTTTTCCAACATTAGGAAAAAACATGAGCTATATCATAAAACTTTAAAGAGCTTTTCATGTCTTTTTCCTTTGTAATTCTTTTCAACCTACCAATCCTTTATCTTTCTAATCTAACGTTTTTTCCTTTTTTTTCATTTGCAGGGTGCATTTGGATTTGCAAACCCTTTCTTCACTTTTTTTTTTTTTTTTATTTCTAACCTACTCTATCACTTATCTCTCCCATTGGTCCAGATTGAACAGTTGAACCAATTTCATTTCTACCTAGCTACTGATTTGCGAAGCTTAAACTATTTCACAAATCTTTATTTTCTACTCTATCCACAGAAATTGAAATTTGTTCAATCATGCTTAGACTGTATGAATTAAACAACATTTGGGGTTTTCTTTTCTTCTCATTTTTTTCTTCTGTTCTTTTTCTCTTTTTTTTTATACCCTCTTTTATTTTCTTTTCATTTTTTCTTTTTTTCTTTTTGTGAAATCAATTGAATATTGAAATCTATGAACAATATGAAATATGAAAACTATGATCTACTCAATCACCTTGATATCCTATAAATTATATGATCCTAACACCTAGTATGGTTGCCAATTACATCGGACAATCCATCTTGCGGACAAGAATGATCTCCCTAGATCCTAAATGAAAACTAGAAACAATCATGACAAATGAACTCACTCTTTCCCTAAGTTGAACTTGTTCAAACTATAAGTAGTATAGCTAATAAATAGACCTCTTACCGGTTTCATGAAATTCCTGATGAAGATCCCTTATTGTGAATTGATGCAGCTCTTCAATGCTTGATAGGACTTCAAAACGTAAACCATAAAAGGATAAAAAGCACATGTGATATAATAATTCAAACAACTTAGCCTAATGATCAAGGAAATTAGGGATTGAATTTTCCTTAATGAATATAATAAAAAACTGTAAACTATTCATCATTCACGAAAGACAAAATCAATGAGAGATAGTGCTCATTTGTATTAATCAGAAGATAAGAGGAGCCTTACAATCTTCGCCTTGATGTCGTGAGGTCCCTCCCAAATTCCTTAAATCTCCTCCTCATATGACAATCTCTCCAATCTCAAACCAACAACATAAGTTTATATTCTCTTAATTCTAACCTCCTTCATCCCTCAACCCTCTATTTCTTTTATAGATCAAAGAGGGGAAAGTTTCATATCCCTAAGAAGAGGATGAACCTCCTTTAATGAAGGATTATGTTACCATGAGCAAAGGGATGGAGATGCATCTTATGAGGGTTATTTTCAAATAGTCATCACCTGGAAGCATTCAATTGGGAATTATTCGACCAACTATGTTTCTAGAATGTAATTTTTACTTTTACTTTCTATAATTCACCTGTGCAGTTTTATAGTTGCAGAGAGAGCGCAACTTTACACTGTTCTCAGAGTCAATTTGAGCACATGCGCGGGAAACTTTATAGAAATCGGTGTAGTTGGAACCTAATAAGGTGTAAGGGCTATTTGACCCAAATTTCTCATGTACTTTAACATATTTTGAGTTGTTTGACTTATAAGGGAGTTGGTTTCAACATGTTCATGGATGGTAAAAATACCCATAAACTGATCAAGTTTCATGGCGACAAGTGGACATGTAACAAAAGTATACAACAAAGAGAAATAGCTAAAACAATATAGAGGCTACATGATCTAGAAGAAGAGAAGAAGAAACATAAATGTAGTTGAAGTCAGTTTTTTAAATTGTAAGACTAACGGAGACATATACTATTGGGTATCTTAATTAATTTTTATGTGGTTGAAATTAAGGGGGAGTGTTGGATATTCTAATTCCAACCACCTGTTAGGTGTCAAAACCATCCATCCAAGTGTCCTAGTTTAGTTTCAATTAAGTCCTGTTTAGTCAAGTTTCACTCCTGTCATTTATTACTGATGTTTCCAATGTAATCTTATTTAAGTTATTTCTAATACTGAGAAGAGCAGTCCTATGCTCCACATTTTATTTTCTTCAAATTTCTTCATCTGCAATTAATCAATGTCTTTCATGATTTCTGGAAAGTATTCAAATTGGGTTTACTTCAAATAATTATGATCATCTTGCAGATACCCAACATATTTGGGTGTCTGTTGAGTCATTCAGCTCATTGTGTACTATATGTACAAAAATTCAAAAGAAACTTCACCTACGAAGATGGAGGGAATTCCACAAACAAAACCCAACAAGGTTGTACATGGTGCATCCATTCAAAAGGTGCAGGCGGACTCAATGATTCCTGCCAAAGTGTCAAGTCCAAGGTTTATGTCTCTTCAAAGAGTTTCACCTCATATTGATCCAACTACTCAGGAAAAGGTGTGAGGGTACCTTGATTCTATGATAGAAACTTTTTCAAATGAAGCATCAGCCAATCCTTGACAAACATATGGCATTATCATATCAAGTATTTTTAATGGTATATTTGTCAAACGAATTCTGCAGTGTTGATGGTTACTGTAAATCTGCTATAGTACAGAAACTATATCTCTCTTGATTAGCTGAGAGATGAGACTACCTATATTTAGTTGCAAATGTATGTTAGCACATACAAAACCTACTAGCACATAGATCGAATATGAAATTATCTTGAACTTTGGACATGCAATGAGGTCCTTTGAAGATGATAATTTTGATTATGAACGTGGACATGAAAATACCAATGTTCCTAGTTTTGAATTTCACCACGCATATTGAGCTCCTCCTAGGCGAGTTGTAGGACCACATTCTAAGCCAGCTCATTTAAAATGGGATGATGCTGAGGAGTGGCTGGGAAACCTCTCTTAAGGAGATAGTCATGCCAGAAATAAATTGAAATCTGGTTTGGGTTATCCACAGGTTGTAGTTGTAAGGTGAGCACACTCTAAACCAAGCAAAGAAAACAGGCTTTCATGGCAAAGGAGGACGTTAGAAAGGTAATTTAAATGTTTTCGTGATGAATACCACATCAAAAGCTTCAGGAGTCACTGAAATGGCATCTGTGGGTCAGAGTTTGAATAAGGAGGAGGTCGAGACTCAGAAGATCTATCTTGATAACTATGTCTCCAATATGGATGATGGAGGCCCATCCAAGTTTTCTTTTATGCCATCAGTAGCACATTCCACTCCAAGAGCTAATTGTTCTTTAGATCGGTATTCTCTAAAGAATATTTTGGGTTGTAATACTAGTGGACAAAGGATGGTTTTGGTTTTTCAAATGTTTTAATTTTACTTAAGATTTTTTAATAATTAAATTTTTAATAAAAAATATATGAGCAATATAAGACTAAAAAAAATACTAGTGAAAAATAAACAAAATCAGTAACATCATGACCACATGAATCTTGTTTAAATTCACATGCTGGCTATGTAGATTGGAGAATTAGTTGTTCAGTGCCACCACTCTACTTTGTACACAAGGATGGTGTGGTGGTGACGATGCAAAAAGAAACATACTAGACTATAAATCGCTTGCTTTAAAATGTTTGAATAAAGAAGGGGAAAAAATAGAACATATTTAACCTTATTTAAATAAATATCATGGACTTTTGAGACTTGTTTTAATTATAGCTACTTGCGTCTACCCTTTTACTAACAAAAATAGTGATAAAATTATTTCTTGACAATTTATAATCACCTTTATAAATAGAACATAGACATCTACCAAAAGTATATTTCCTTTTAGAAGGTGATTTTTACCTAAAAAGTATTAAATATATATAAAACATTTCCATTTTAAATTGTGTTATTGACAATATCTTCTGAATAGAAATTTATTAATTTTCATGCTCTAATTTGAAATTGTGTTATTAATACTTTATTATGTTTTAATTTGTTTAAAAATATATTATTTTTCATGTTTAATTTGAAATTGGTGTTATTAATATTTTATTATGCTGTAATTTGTTTATTTCTTTAAGGTTTTATTATCTAGTTATTACCATTATTTAATTTATTTAAAAAAAATTTATGGTGAAAACCCTGTTGTGTAAAATTTGACAAAAAAGAAATTTGGGACGTAGTGTAGAGACTCAAATTGAATAATGACAAGAAGGTGAAAAACCTTGAAAACGACCCTTCAAGCCATAGGGAAGATGACCCTAACAACTTGAGGGAAGAAAATGAAAAGGAGGTCATGGGTGAATGGATGAAAACAAGGTCATGCGTTCCACAAGTAGATAAAGTGGTCATATTTGAGATAAATTCATCAAAAATCATTGAGAAAATACAATACATGCAACATCATGCCCTAATTGGAAAATTTATTGGTCTTTGGCCCACAAAAAGATCATTGATAGGGTAGATAATGAAACATTGGTCTCCAAAAGGTCACGTAGAATTGAAGATAGGATCTAAGGGATTTTTCATAGGAATACATAAAAACATGGAGGATAGAAGAATGATATTTCAGAATGGGCCATAATTTTTCAACTCAGGAATAATGTATTTACAATTTTGGAAGGAGTAATTCAGCCCAGGAAAGGTGGAATTTTCTATAGATTTGTTATGGATTAGATTATATTCATTTCCATGAGATTTTTTCAACCCATAAACATTGGAAGTTATGGGAAATGGTATATGATCATATATCATGTCCTTAGAAGTTATAAGGCTAGGAAGATATACTTTGTATGCACAAATTTGTGTATGCATGAATATATCACAAAAACTCCAACCAATATACGCATCATATATTAAAATAAAAATTGGTATCATTTGATACACTATGACTACATTATGTTTAGGTACAAAAAGTATCATGAGCATGGCCTCCTATTTTAGGAAGACCCATTTACCTCTCTTCAACAAACTTCAAAACCTCACTTAGAGGAAGACCTCTCATTTTTCTTCACGAATAAATTTTTTTTTGCACTTTCTTCCAGATATGTTCAATGTATCACATCATACTCCATTACACTAACTAGCTACTCTTCTTGTCACACATCTTTCTTAGAATTCATTCCAAATTTCCTTCACTCCCTATGACATAGATATTTGTTCAAGCATCTTTACACTCTTCTGCTTGACTCCTCACTATTTCAATTGCATAAAACACATAGGAAAAATGTGCATTACCAAGAAAAGATACTCATAGAAGACACGCTCTTCCACCACTTCCAAACTTATATGTCTTATCTATACTAAACCAAATCATCTAATCATGGTTACATTGACACCTCGTTAAATATAAAGAAAACTGTATTATTATTTTATTTTTCTTTCAACAAATATAGTTTAGAAGACCCAACTATATTTTATTTCCATGTCCCCTTCGTCCCCATGGGATTAACCTTAAACATATGAAATCTTACAATAGGACCATATTCAAAACATCTCCATCGAATGCGTATCCAGTCAACTAATTATTTTCTTGAAATTTTGAATCCTTTTAACTAGAGTCCTTACTCTTTAACAAATTTGGTGCCTAAAAAAACAAATTTCTAATATTAGATCTTGATTTTTTTAATTTCATAATTCGTATGACCGAGGCCCAAAACCAAAGGCTTATGCTCAAAAGGAATTAAACCTTAGTTCTTGCGTTACCTGGTCAAACCACATTAAATATAATCCTAGAAAATAAACATTTGGCTCAATTCTTAGTAATGCATTATCAAAGGTGATCTATGCTTGGATGTCCTCACATCTGAAATAGTCTTCGGATCTTATATCTAGTGCCCTCTTCCTTTCTCACTTAAACATGCACCTAGATTTCTCCAAGCCTAAATAACCCTTAAAAATTTGACATGGGCTTCACCTTTCTCAAGCATTATGATAACTCTAATATTTGAGAGCTCTAGCATCTAACCTTTTCCAAAACTCAAAAACATGTGGATTGCTTGATCCTCAGATGGTTAAATTCTTTGCAAGAATGCCAAAACCTTTCCTTGTATGGAACCATGACCAATAAATATACCTTTGGATGAATCCAGAGCTAGGACACCCATTACCAGCTTAGCTTGTTGCATGCTTAGAGGCCTAGATACCCGAATAACTCCTCTTGCTAAGAACCTTGACACGGAAAAATTTCAACTATTTCATCTATAGTTAATAAAATTCATATTTGGGAAAAAATCGAAGTGCTTGTTGCCTGCACTTTTATACACCAAAATTCCCAAATGACTTTTTCCCTCTGGACTCCAAAATCTTTTAGAAAGGAGAAATTATTTAACGCGATAAAGTCTTACAAAACCACCTCCTGGGGTGAATCCCAATGTATCAAATTCTCCCACATTGATGCCTTGCAGACCGATAAGAACTCACTAGATGTCTTTGTACCATGTATCCTACCCTGTCGCGTGCCACATGTTATCACCTTGAGATTCCATGTCATCTTCCATGCCACATCACTACCACCTATCCCTTACATCTTGTGCCATGTTTGTTGCTACATTGTAGTAGGATCCACCTATTGTTTCAACCTAGGAAATATGAATCTGACCCATTTCTCAATTGTTCCCTATTTCACTCTCAAAGGCCCAGATGCCTTGGTTCATCTTAATGTATATGGATTCTCAAATTCCTTTGTGCATCTTAGATGGGTTTTGATTCTTAGACTCCTTAAAGCATCCTTGATTGTCCTAATGATCCTATGAAGCCCATATTTATTGCCAAAGGCTAGACTACATCACTTCAAACTCATATTTCTCTTCATTTGTGCGTAGCAAACAAAAGTGTTATATACCATTGGAATTCTCTCTGAAAGAGCTATCTAACTAGAAAATTTTAATTATCTTTTGAACAAGCAAACTAGAGGCAAAATCACTGCAAAGATAGACTACCTCGGGTACACATGTAACACTCAACAAACGAGCTAGACTTCCAACACTCATTAATCAAAGACAAATTCAAGTATACAACAATGACATCAATGAAAATGGATACTTAACAAGCTCCCCTAAACTTGACATCAGTGAAATAAACTTCCAACATACTCAAAAATACCCCCTTTAGCATTGATGGCAATAACAATAGATATTGTTGGTCACTTATGGATTTAGACTTGACTTCTCTTGTCATGTTTCTGAAACTCCCACTAATAACTCTGAGCTTCCAATTTGTACTCACTCTCCTCTTTGATTGAAGTGCTAATGTATATTCATTCTACCCATTTGACATCAATGGTAAAGGGCTTTGGTTGCTCATTCTCGCCTAGGTGGAACATCAAATGATTGATATTTGTACCAAAATGTGTCAACTCCACCAATGATGTCCTCTAATACTAATTGTGGGGAAAAAGGAAATTGATTTCACATTGTTCATCCTCTCAAGCTATGTTGTGTACTCTTAGTGCACCAATTCCCCAAATTCTAGGTTGAACACTCTCTTCTAGTTGTGTTCAATACCTATTTCCACATGTGCTCTAGAAATTAATAGAATGTTCTATGTTTTTTACAAATGCAAAGATACATCAACACACCAATTTTTTTCCCAGGATCCAAATTCTCCCTCTAGGTCAATATAATAGGGTGGTTGATACCAATGGTTTCTAAAACTAATGGTTTCTTCCACCTATACCAAATGAAATGAGACCAAACATATAAGGTTTCCAATCTTTGCATTTCATTATTCTTCTGCAATTAACTCCCCCTAAACATATGTTATTGTTGTTAATCAATTATTTTCCTCTACATCTCCCCCTAAACAAGAGCTTCCTAATATTTGTATATCTAGGATCCCCATGGACATATGCTTCCCAACTGTACATTTTAAAACAAATAAGACAAGATATGAAACCTTACATGTTGCTCCATATCACAAATCCCCATGAAATGATGTTTCATTTGATGAGTTGCACTCCTTCTGGTTCTCAATGTGCCACATTAGATTGATCGATTCTTATTTGATTTCATCTAGGTTCCATATTAGCCTCTTTTCATGCATGAATATTCTCTTTAACCTTAATTTGGCATGCTTCCCCTGCATCTAATTTATTCTTTCTTTTTTCCTGTTTGATATGATTGTAGATCTATCATCATTATGCCTTTAGTATTTGATGTAGTCTTAGGATGTGTTGGTTCATTTCTCTCTCCTTCTTCCTCTATATATTAATTTATTCCATCTACATTATTTAGTTGATCTATAGGTTGTTATAATTATTTTGATTTGTTGACTCTTTCAATATTGTTATCTTAAATTTAATTTTGTCACGTGTAAACAATAACTCACTAATGCAATCCTTATCATTTTCATTCTCTTTCATTACATTTTAGAATATGGTGGGCTCTGTTCTTATGATTATTCTCTTTAATGATTCCTATTGCAACAAGTGCCTCATATGTATCATTCTTGCATTTCCATTTCCTTGATGGCTCCTTCCATTTATTGCTTCATCTAATACCATACCTACATCTAATCTCCCCTAGCCAAGGTTATGTTCAATTGTCTTATGTGGAGCATAACTTTATGAAATTTGAATATCCTAGGCTCTTCTCTAGTACTTCTACTCATGGATTGTTATGGAACTAGCTCACAAAAAGATAAAAAATATAGATCAATGCCTTATAAATAAGCCTCTTCAAGGGGGCAACCTCCTTTATGTTACACAAATGAACAGTTCTTAGACGATATAAATGACAAGACCTCCTTTCTATATATAGGAGTCTACGGGGTCATAATATAATGAGAGCCGACATAAAAGTAATAATATAACGACACAATAATAACAATAGTGGGCTTCTATGGGGCACAATAATAACAATATGGAGACTACATGGGTACAACAATATAATAAGGGGGTTGCACTAATAACAATAAGGGGTTACACTAGTAG
>APFE031286237.1:27204-60083 GCA_000404065.3 Pinus taeda | reverse complement strand
GAGAAATGAACCAAGTTGGATAGCAAATCTGAAAAGTGCATCTTTATTGGGTATAAGGATGGTTTAAAGGGTTATAAGCTTTGGAACCCAGTACAAGGAAGGTTGTGTACAGTCGAGATGTGGTGTTCAGAGAGGTGAAAGATGTTATTAAACATGAAGTCCAACCAAAGGAACCTGTGAAGATAGAGTTTGAACTAAAGGAGGAAGAATAGACTCTGTAGCAGAGGAGGAATCAGAAGATGAAGAGCCACAAACTCCGGCTGTGAGAAGATCAGCTCGAGAAAGAAGGCAGCCAGAAAGGTATATTCCATCTGCTTTTTGTTCAAACTTTGGCCTTTCGTCCTGTTACTAAATGCATGATCCCAGAACTGTGAAGGAGCAGTGGATTGCAAGATGGAAAACTCTGGAAAGAGGCCATGGTTGATGAAATGGCATCTTTGCACAAAAATGAGGCTTGGGATCTGGTGGAGTTGCCGGCTGGAAGAAAACCCATTGGCAGCAAATGGGTGTTCAAGAAGAGACAAATGCAGAAGGGAAGGTGGAGAAATACAAAGCTCGGTTGGTAGCAAAAGGTTATTCCCAGGTGCTGGGAATTGATTTTGGTGATATTTTTTCTCCTGTTGCTAAGGTAACTTCTATTAGATTACTTTTATCTGTTGCTGCTACTTTTGATTTTGAGGTAGAACATATGGATGTGAAGACAACGTTTCTTCATGGGGATTTGGAAGAGGAAATCTACATGAAGCAACCTGAAGGCTTTGCGGTGAAGGGTAAGATCTTATCCATCTCCATGCTCCTTGGTGCACACTTGTTTCAGATCAAATCATTCATAGACAATCCATCACTTTCACACTTAACACCTTGATCTCCATCTCCTTATATAGCATTATCCTTAGTCAATACCTTAGGCCAATCCTTCGGTAATTCTGTTAGTATTATTTGATAGGATCAAATAATTGTTGTCGCTCTCATTACTATGGTCCAATACCATGGTAATGACCCCTGGTATTCAAATTACCATGTTGTGGATTTCGTATGTGACTTTCTGTCATAGGACCTACATATGTACATGACCCTTCTGAATAGGAAACATGTATACTTGCCCAAACTTCACCTTTATCATCCATTTGTCTCTGAACTGACATTCGTTTTAAAATCACTTCTGTAGCATCTATTCCAGTCTACATAATCATCATGTTGTCACAATGTTGACATCTTTATCAAGTAGATTTCCATCAAGGAAAACACTTTAGCCATAATCCCAACATGCATCGTGCACGTCATCTCCATCATAGGAACATTGCAACTTATCCAACATTTTTTCTGCAATATCACAATAAATGACCTTATCAAAGTTTGATTTTGACAATTCACTCAAGATTTCCTTAATATCTTTTGTATTATACTTGTTGTTCTTCTTTCATCCACAATATATAGGCATACATCCAAGTCAAGAGCCATTAGATAAAGATTCATTATTACCTTCTAGGTTGCATAATTTTATCCATTCAAAATTGGTTTTTCATCTAGAGAAAATCCATCGTGAACAGCCATGGCCCCATATCATCTACCTTCTAGTGGTTAAACTATTACTGAAATAATTTGGATCTAATACCAATTATTGCAAACCAAGACAATACTGATATGGGGTTGAATTAGTATTATACTATCTTCTAACAATATTTACAATCTTTTGAGTTTATTCTAATCAATTACATAGTACCATAAATTAAATAGCACACATATATATTAGGAGACATAGATATTAATGTCAAAAACTATAGAGGGGAAATCATAAAACTTCTTTTGATTAAATGATTGAAGAAAACACCAACCTACTTTTACAATATTTATAGGAACAGCCCTGTAGGAGACACCAATCCGCTTAGTTTTGCAAGAACCAACTTGCAATAGGAACCAAACCCCTCAAATTTATAAGCAACAACTTGTTGAAGACACCTAGCCCCTAATAATTGCAAGCACCAACTTACTAAAGGCACCAACACCCTAATATTTCTAGGCACCAACTTAATTTTCTTAAGTTTTGTATTATACATTTCTTTATTTCCAAACATTGAAATATTTTGTTCTAAAATTTATCATAGTGTTGGTGGTATTTTTGTAATCCTTTATCAAATGATTATGTATCAATTAATTTATTAGAATCATAGAATTAAAGTTCCATTTCAATTATTTACGAACTATACTAAATTTGTCGAGTTCCATCATAAAATTTATTCCTTAACAAATAATTTCTTATGCAAATTATGAATTTATTCCTAGCTTATATTTGAATATTCTTTTCATCTTTATATAATTTACATTATGTTGTGATAAATCACACTTTCAGGGATACACCCTGTGGTTAAAGAAAGCCATCCTTTAAACTAAAATTGGAATATCGTCATATCTTCAATGAATGCCTTAATATTGTCTTAGTCGTTAGAGGCAGATTAAGGGAAAGCACTTTGATTTATATTTCTAAGAGTATCTTCTTCTCTAATTTGATTTAGAGGCCTCAATGTATTACTTCTACAATCATGATCTTTGTGCACAAAATAATTACACTTGAAATATTCAACATGATAAAATGAGGGGGCAAATGAATTGTAATTTTTTAGAACATTCTCCTTAGAATTTATTGGATTGTTACTAACATAACCATTCGTTGAGATCTTATAGGATCCCCTACTTATCTTCTTTACATAATCATTTTCGACATAGGCTCCACAATTTATTTCCTTATGGACAAAATTATTACATGAAAAGTAATGGCTCCATAAAAAAGATTTTGATACCTAGATGTTAAGGGCATTCTTTGGCTAATTGTTCTTCTAAACCTATTCTAACAATCTATGTGAGAAAACTCAAACGTCTATTGATAATTTACTTGAGTTTATTTTTCTGGTTATTTTGAAATGCTAGATCCACTATTTAATTCAAAATTCAATGAAATATGTGCTACTAGGTCTACTTCTCCCAAAACTTGTTACTTTTCACTTCTTTCCAAGAACAAAATTACATAACATGCCACATATTCAATTTTGCAAATATTATTCTAAAATTTCTACCACACATACCTAGAGATATGTTTATTGTCCCATCCAAATTTCATGGTATGAGACATCTCAAAAAGAAAGTTATAGAAAAAATGTTAATATGACCTATTTGAAGCATGTTTCAAGAGAATTTAGGAATTCTAACTTCTTTATATAATATCTATAAAATTATAGTAAAACAAGGTGTAATTCTTTTAACACAGGTACCCTAAGGTCTCTTCTTTGTCTCCTTCGAACTTCATATTCTAAAACATCTCATAAAGAAATTAATCATAAAAATTATATGCTCACATGTTTCAAGCATGTTTGAGAAGTATTTAGGGACACTAACATCCTCAAATCATATCTCTAAAACTATAAAACAAGGTCAAAATTTCTACTATAGTTACCTTTATTTATCTCTCTAATTCTTTCAAATTTCACAATCCAAAACATCATAGAAATAATGTTATGTCAAAAATGCCAATCTAACATATTTGAAGCAAATTTTAGATGCATTCAAGAACTCTAACTTCCTTAGATTATATTTCCAAAGTTATAGTGAAACAAGGTATAAAATTTCTAACATGGGTACCTTAATATTCATTCTTTATTTACTTCAAATTTAACAATCTAAAATATCACACAAAGATAGTTATAGAAAAAATACCAAGTTAATATATTTGAAGCAAATTTAAGGAGCATTTTAGAAGCCTAAGTTCCTCAAACCATATCTCTAAAATTATAGAGAATAAAGGTCTAAAATTTTAACCATATGTACATGAATATCTTCTATGTGTATCCCCTAATTTTCATTTTCTAGATCCCGAAAGAAAAATTATAACAAAAATACCAAGCTTACTTGTTTGAAGAAGATTTCAGGAACATTTATGAGGCTTATGTTCCTCATATCATATCTCCAAAATTATATCAAGTTGAGGGCTAAAATTTTAATCATAGATACATGAATATCCTCTTTTTAATTCCTCCAAGTTTCACAATCTGAAATATTCTAGAAAAAAACTTATAGTGAATATGTGAAGATGCCTCATTCACCCCACAAATCACATTTTTGCTTCCACCTTCAGACTCTAAGAATCACCCAAAAAATTATTCCTCAGCTCCTCTTGTGACCTCATATATATAATTTCTTTGATTTCTATTCACAGTCACTTGTAAGACCTTCATTTATAGTGTATGTACG
Organism: Pinus taeda; assembly: GCA_000404065.3. Lineage (NCBI taxonomy): Eukaryota > Viridiplantae > Streptophyta > Pinopsida > Pinales > Pinaceae > Pinus > Pinus taeda. The sequence continues at coordinate 55,841 of APFE031286237.1, read as the reverse complement.
TTCACTTGTGGGGCTAACTTGCAAAATTAATATGGTTGGCCTGCTTGTAGTTTGGTTGGGTCATCCTAAAGAAATATTTCATATCTATTCAATCCTATGGAGTTAGAGGGAGTTCCATATATCATTGGAAAGGTTTTGGAATACAATTTCCAACCATATATCCTATGATCTAATTTGAATAATATAGTAAAAAGTCCTTAAAATATAGGGTATTTAAATTGGGCATCAAAAGTCCAAGTACAATATTTCCAACGTTCTCCATTTCATGGAAAATTTTAAGGATGAAATTTTTTCTTAATGTTTAGAAACCATGGTGAATCTCACAAGTCCATAATATGTAATATCTGAAATGTTTGGTGATATTTTTGTAAAAATATTCTAACTTCTAATAATTTTATATAGTCTCTATATATAATTTTGGCGATTTTTTAAGTAAAAAAAAATTATACTATAAAATTTGGGTGAATAATTTTTAGAAAAATGGAAATTGATGAATATTTTTTTGGAAAAAGTAAGGAAAATTACCCAAACTATGAATATTAGCCCCTAAAATTTTCCCTACTCCATTTTCCAATCTTTATATTGGACATATGTAGTCCCCCCTTCTCTTTGACATTAATCACAACAGTATTTCCACTAGAAGACACATGGGAATTGGTTGAGAACTCAAGCAAGACTACTTCTATACATTAGGAATTGAATATCTCCTTTAAGCATTGGGTCCAAAAGATAAAAAAGGTTAGGCCCATTCTTCCTATACACCAATAGAACTATGTAATGTAATTTACAAAATAGAATTAAAAATTACTGCTAATAGAATAAAAGCAATTCTCTCAAAGATAATTTCTCCAAAAACAATAGGGTACAAGGAAGCATGACAAATTTTAGATATTATCCTCCTCACTCATGAGTTGATACTCTCATTTAAAAAATACCAAAAAACCTAGATTTCTCATTGAGCACAACCTTTCTAAGGCATTTGATCGACTAAGCTAGAAACATAGTTTTACTTTCTTGTTTCCTATGAATTTGTAGAAAAATGGATCCACTAGGTCCTTACCCTTCAAAATCATTCTTTTACATACTCATTAATGGATCACCATCATCCACTTTCACCCCCAACTAGAGGCATTAGATAAGGGGATCCTCTCTCCCATTTTATATTTCTCTTGATGGTTGAAAGGTTGGGTTATGTGATCAAATATACTATTATTAATAGGAAAATAAACAGTCTCAAACTTAATATTGAGGAATATTCCATTTCTCATTAACTATTTTTTGATGAAGAATTAATATCTAGGTGCCCTTGTGCAAGAGAGGAATGAGCTTTTAAGCAAATCTTTGAGGAATTTCTAGTAGCCTCAAGTAATCCAATTTTTTCTTGAACACTTCCCAAGTGGTGTATTACATTTCTCTTGAACCCTAGGTATATAGAAGAGTTCCCTTTTCTCCAAATATCTTAGTGCACCTAAGTTAGAAAATTTTCCATGTTACACCTCCTAGGTATAGCTCCTAAGAAAATTTACTGAACCTTCAAATCCCTAAACATTGCAAGAAGATTAACATTGCTCAATTTTTTTCCTTATGAAATGACATTTATTTATTATCTACATTAAAAATGCCTAAAATATTATAAAAAAAATAGAAATATTAAAAGAATCTTTATTTTGGAAGGAGCAAAGTGAGAAAGGAAATCAGCACTAGCGGCTTGGGACAAAATGTGCACACCTAAATTGAACGAAGTTTTGGGATTGAGAGATTGAGAATTATTAATGAAATATTTGCTACCAAAACATGGTGGATATGGATCAATTCTATAGGAGAGATATGGAGCAAGTTATCGAGAAGGAAATGTACCCTAGTCACAGAAGCATATAATCCAATAAGACTAGAATGGGAAAACCAGGGTTTGCACATCTAGAACAATGCTTGGAAAAATTATTCCCTTATATAGGATCACAACTTGTGTAAGAGATAGGAAGGAATAGATATATATTTCTAGGAAGATGCTTGGAATCAAATACCAAAGATTCAAGAGGAGGATAGTCTCCAAGTAATAAAAAACATACTCATTCAATCAGAAAAATTTAAGGTATTTGACTACTAACAACCTCATACTAATTAAGAAATATGGAGAAGTTGGAAACCTGAGGAACAATGGCCACGATTGGATAAAATTGATATGGTTGACGGTCTTTGGCGAATCTTGCATCATAGGAAAACATTTCAAACAAAACTAGATTAATTAAGATGGGGATATAGGAAATCTATAAACTACAACCTAAAAGAAGCCAATAACATTTTGAATAGGTATGCTACACTTATGGAAGAACAATATGGAGCAAGATCAAGAAAATGAAATTATGGCCATGAAAAATCTTCATGTCTCTCTGGTAAGAAGCACATGGGAAAATATTGGCATAGGGTAGACTACAACTATAAGGCTTTATTTGACCTTACATTTTTAAATTATGCGTGTAAATTCCCAAATCTATAAGTCATGTTTCTTTATATCAAACCTATGGGATAAAGGCGCCCTCATATTTTTTCAATTGGATAGAGATAGAGATTGTGTCATATTTACTATTTTAAAATGGAGACGTTTTGTTTTAACCCAAGGTATAATAAACTAAGCATGACAATTACTTATAGGATTCACATTATGGGAGACATAGAAGTAGAGGAATGAGAGAATTTTCAATGAAAATAAGACCTTAGTTGTCAACTATGGAATAAAATCCTTCGAAACGTCATCAAAATCATTTTATCAAGTACTTGATCCCCCCAAGGCTACTCTTGTAATCCATAGAAAGCTAGAATAATTAGATCTCTTGGTATGTCTCCCATAACACAAATCCCTTCACTTCAAGTTCCCTAAATCAAATGCAATAGTTCTACCTCATGGTGACCCTCGCCTAAAGAAACTTTCAAATTAAATTTCAATGTGGCTTCCAAGGGAAACCCAAGCCTTTCTCGCTATGGCGGGGTTTTCAAGGTTATTAAAGGAACATTATTCATATTCATGCAGTTTCGCTCAATATTGACTCTAGCAATTTAGTTGAACTATATGGACTAGAGTATGGACTAAATGTTGTTATTCGAAATGGATACAATAATATAACCATAGAAGGAGATTCATTTCTTACTATTGGAATGGTTAAGATTTATTTGAATGGATCTCCTCCCTCTAACGTTTCTTAATGTTGGAGACTTTATGGTAAATTGGAGATAATTCATGCTTTTCTCATGCAAATACTAGTATCCACTTCATCCCATGTGAGATTAATGAAAAATAAACTTAGATAAATTAGCTAATGAAGGATGTTCTTTACAAAATACCCCATTAAAAATTCAATCAATTGAATTGAATTAGGAATTAATCAAATCATATTATTTGGAAATGGATTTGTATGATTTGTAATCCCCCACATTGAGTGACCATTCACAAGCATTTCATAATTTCAATGATCCATTGATGTCAAATTAAATGGAAGTTACCAGTTCCTTCCACTAAGAAAAGGCATGTAGTACATATGCATGCACCATTTGCAATAGTTGAAATGTTGATGAAAGTGATTTATGTGTTTGTGTGGCTCCATATTGTGATGACGTTGCACTCTAGAGAGAATCATGGTGTTCAAGGTAGATCACATGTAGAGAGCTCATCAAGGTAATAGGGAACATCATCTATGAATTTGGTTCATAAGGAAGCAAGAAAATGGAAACATTGGCCTTTTCCAAAAATCATATTATTTGGAACCTCCACATCCCTTTCCTTTTGTTGATGGTTATGCACTTATACTGTAAATTGATTACTCATTATCGGTTGCTTATTAAATTTGATTATAAATTCAAGGGTTCATTTATTAATGGGAATATAGACCTGCAAATATTAGCTCAATGAAGTATTTCCTCTAGGTTTCATCCTTGTTTCGTCTTATCTTTATTTAACATAATTTGGTTTAGTAGATACACTCATTTTGAAATGAGTTTCAGGAATGCCCTCTTTATGTGGTTCAATGGTTATCTTTAATGTCTCTAGCTTTTGGGTAAGCTCTAGGTTGACTGGAACAAAATTGATTTGGGTTGTGGATTCTTGGATTCCATATCTCTAAATTCAAAGAATTATAGTAATGGAATAGAGCCATGAATATGATCCTAGCTCACTCTTGGTGGTTGGCTACCAAACTTGGTTGTGCATTTGTGGAAATGTAACTTTTTCTCACGGATTCATTTCTACTTAAGTCATATTCACATTCTCACATGGCCTTCCTCATATTACATCTAGGGCTTTACTAGGGTGAAGTTGGAAGGTTTTAGTTCGAGTCTCTATCTTCTGGAATTATCCATCCCTTCATTCATAGAATTTTTTAGTTTTTGTGTGTCATCTTTAAAATTGATGTTAGTCTCGACCCTATGGTGGTCAGTCTCTAAGCCTTAGGTTATTACTTATTTTTTGATATATATGCTTAGTCTTACGCATTTTAGGTTTGTACCAAGTCTTATGCTTCGTTGGGTAGCATGGGGGCTTCAATAGAGGAGAAATACCACAACACGTGAGTTCATATTGTGGGATATATATTGAAGAAAAAATGACATAAGATATTGACTGATGCAGGATCATCAAGACCATCCTCATTTGTAAATGTGGAATAAAGAGGGGGTGTGATAATTTATAGTATTTTGTTGTTTTTAATAGGAAAATAAAGATAATGTAAATATTCTTTTTCTAAATAAAAGAATATGAGGGAATAGTTAAAAAAAGAAAGGATTGGGATAGGATTCTATGATTTTTCAGTTAAAATTAGGATAAAAAAAATAGGGAATAAAGCTTCAAGCTTTAAGTCATTGTGTAAAAAAGGAAAAATCTTGCTTTTCTAGGAGATAAGGTCTGATCTATCCTTTATGTACATATCCATTATTATTATAAATTAATAAAGCAGCTAAAGCTCTAATCAGAGAGGTAGGTGGCGTCAAAGCATAAGTTCAAAACCTCTCTGGCATTTTAGTGCAATGGTTTTTTTATTATGCATGTATCCATAATTAATTGACTATGTATTATGGAGTTGAATCGCCTTCATATTCCCGTTTGATGTTTACTATGTGTAGAGACTGTGGGGCTGTGTGCTCTGCCATAAGTTTTATGACAGCCGGTTCGTGGATAATTCTTATGTTTAATTAAATTGTTGTGCGTTAAAACGGTGAGGGTTTATCATTAGATTCACTATGCGTATATCATATATAGCAGTGGAGAAATGTTATGAGACTTAAATATGCGGTGCGCATGTTCTATATTGCCGTGGGGAAATTTTGTGTGTGTTTATAAGCTGCTGCCTGTGCGCGTGGAATAAGAAATTGTGTTTAATTCTGGGCAAGTTATATGATCGATATACATTGGCAGAGCATTTCCGTGGGTTTCATTTATATTTGTAACTGTTTCATTTATGTATGAGCCTGTATATTAAACTGGTGGCGTGACTGATATGGTGAGCGAAGATCTGTTCATTCACTGTAGTGAATTCCGCCTGTATTGATCCACTGTATGCCAGAAACATTTGAACGCTCCGTGGATTCAAAGAACCTGTGAGTTGAACCAGATGTGTATAAGGTTGCTGGTGCGCACCAGAATTAAGTTTCAGGCTGGGGTTATGACTATCCTGCTGCATACGCTGTCGGTTAGTTTCAAGACATCTGATCCATGGAGTAATCTTGTGTTTGTGTAAAGTGTTGTGCGCATTTGCATGAATTATATTTGTCCAGCGAAATTGCCGCCTGAAAGATGAGTTAAATGGGCTCGAGTTTTGGAGTTTTCTTCTAAGAAACGTGCATCCAGATGGTTGTTGATAGGTAATGGGCAAGCGGGGTTCGAGACTGATTACAAGGACTCGATTCAAGGCAAGTTATAATGTGGGGCGGAGGTACTTTAATGGAGTTTGAGTGTTGAGAGAATTTGATAATGAGTTAGATTTCTAAATCCTATGAAAAGTTGAGATTTCCAGATTTAGTTTATTGGGGAAATGGAGGAAATGCATTCTTAAATGCACAGTGTATAAAGATCCTGGTTTATGCGGGGTTCCCTACATCAGGTGGTATCAGAGCAGGAATAGCTCTTTTTGAAGGTTCAAGTGTTTTGTTAAGTTAATTGCATGTGATGATTTTTGGGACTGATGAATATTGATTTACAGGAATAGTGAAGAAATCTCAGCGGGAAGAAGGAGAGTGAATGTGGCAGAACCTAAAGACTCAACAAAGGTTGAATAAAGTTGCAGATGAGGGAAGCCTACAGGAGCAGTGGAGGATGCTCAAAAGGTTCCAGCAGAGGAACTATGATTACCAAAAGACCAGATCCGGAGGGAAGGATTAGTGAGGTAAGTGGCAACAAAAGAGTTTGTTGTGGCAGAGGCTTCATGCAACTCATAGGGGAGCAACTCATGGCGAAGGAGATGATTACTAAAGGTCATAAAGGAGAGAGCGGAGGTTCAGAAAGAGGCCACAGAAGAAAGGAGGAGAAATATGCCAAGGCGAATGGCAGAAGACAGCAGTTGACTCAGGAAGAGTATGAGAAAGAGAAAGCTGAGATAGCATATCATCTTGAGCTATTGATGAAATTGTTGCAGGAAAATGTGAAAGACCAAAGACATGGTTTACTGCTGAGGAAGAGAGTAAAGTGGCAGAGGCTACAACAGAAAAGAGAATTACAGATAAGCATGCAGTTAACAGAGGAGCTGAGGAAGCTTAAGCAGATGATGGATGAACACTTGAAACAGGAAGAATTCAAAGCAGCTGAGTTGGAAGAGGAGGTTTCCATTGGTGAAACAGAGGAGAAGATCATTGATGATTTCTTGAGTTATTGGGTAAATCCATATCAGCTGGATAATGTAAAACCGTGTATTTTTGTAGCTGACAATTGTGGTGTGATGACAGGTTTTACTGAGGAGGATGTGCCATCTTATGAAACTGTTACAGCACAAGAGGAAGTTCTTATGGATGCAGAAGAAGTGAATCAGTCTGAAGCGCAGATAAGGGAAGTAACAGTTGATACTATTGAACATTTTATGCAAACTGGGAGTTTATGTATGAATGCATGTGATGAGATGGTAACAACAGGAAGCTTAGCTTGGGAAAGTCTTGAAGATTACACAGAAATGTTCTCAAAGGAGATGACAGGTTTATGGCAGGAGTTAAATGTTCTAGAAAAGAGACTAGAAGTACAGAGGATAAGAATTCAGAATATAAAGGCAGAGATGAATGAAGATAAAGAGGTTTATGAACCAGAATACAGATGCATTCTCGGAGAGGATGATGCTGAGGATAGATTGAGTGATAATCTCAAGAATGATTGGGATCAGTATACTGAAATGTTGGCAGAGGGAAGTAAGGCACTGATGCCTTATGATTTTTATTCTAACAAGTGTTTTGTGAATGCAGGTATTGTTGCATAAAATTTGACTCAGTTGAGGAGAGAAGAAGTTTTCTGTTCCAGAGGACAAGAGGGGATGGATGATCGGGTGGCAGTCAGAACAGAAACAAGCATAGAGGCAGTAAGAAATCAACAGTCTGAAGATCTATTAGACAAAGAACTTGAGCTCATTAGAAGAATCATGTTGAAAGTGTCTCAGAGGAAGACATCAACAAGGAAGAGAAGCAGCAGAAGCAGCCGCAAAAGAAAGACAGTAGAAGATTTTGAAAGTGCAGCTAGTGGAGCGATGCAACATAAGGTGTGGAGACCTGGAGAAAAACAACAGACAAAAGCAGCAGCAAATGGAAACTTGCAGCACAAGGTGTGGGATCCAGGCATACACAGATCCGAACACATGATCAGGAGATCATGATTAATTTTAAGGTTAGGTGTATGATGCAGGAGCATCAAGACCATCCTCATTTGTAAATGTGGAATAAAGAGGGGGTGTAATAATTTTTAGTATTTTGTTGTTTTTAATAGGAAAATAAAGATAATGTAAATATTCTTTTTCTAAATAAAAGAATATTAGGGAATAGTTTAAAAAAAAGGATTGGGATAGGATTCTATGATTTTTCAGTTAAAATTAGGATAAAAAAAATAGGGAATAAAGCTTCAAGCTTTAAGTCATTGTGTAAAAAAGGGAAAATCTTGCTTTTCTAGGATATAAGGTCTGATCTATCCTTTATGTACATATCCATTATTATTATAAATTAATAAAGCAGCTAAAGCTCTCATCAGAGAGGGAGGCGGCGTCAAAGCATAATTTCAAAACCTCTCTGGCATTTTAGTGCAATGTTTTTTTTTTTTATGCATGTATCCATAATTAATTGACTGTGTATTATGGAGTTGAATCGCCTTCATATTCCCGTTTGATGTTTACTGTATGTAGAGACTGTGGGGCTGTGTGGTCTGCCATAAGTTTTATGACAGTCGGTTCGTGGATAATTCTTATGTTTAATTAAATTGTTGTGCGTTAAAACGGTGAGTGTTTATCATTAGATTCACTGTGCGTATATCATATATAGCCGTGGAGAAATGTTATGAGACTTAAATATGTGGTGCGCATGTTCTATATTGCTGTGGGGAAATTTTATGTGTGTTTATAAGCTGCTGCTTGTGCGCATGGAATAAGAAATTGTGTTTAATTCTGGGCAAGTTATATGATCGATATACATTGGCAGAGTATTTGCGTGGATTTCATTTATATTTGTAATTGTTTCATTTATGTATGAGCCTGTATATTAAACTGGTGGCGTGACTGATATGGTGAGTGAAGGTCTGTTCATTCACTGTAGTGAATTCCACCTGTATTGATCCACTGTATGCCAGAAACATTTGAACGCTACGTGGATTCAAAGAACCTGTGAGTTGAACCGGATGTGTATAAGGTTGTTGGCGCGCACCGAAATTAAGTTTCAGGCTGGGGTTATGACTATCTTGCTGCATACGCTGTCGGTTAGTTTCAAGACATCTGATCCATGGAGTAATCTTGTGTTTGTGTAAACTGTTGTGCGCATTTGCATGGATTATATTTGTCCAGCGAAATTTCCGCCTGAAAGATGAGTTAAATGGGCTTGATTTTTGGAGTTTTCTTCCAAGAAACGCACATCCAGATGGTTGTTGAGAGGTAATGCGCAAGCGGGGTTCGAGACTGATTACAAGGACTCGATTCAAGGCAAGTTATAATGTGGGGGCAGAGGTACTTTAATGGAGTTTGAATGTCGAGAGAATTTGATTATGAGTTAGATTTCTAAATCCTATGAAAATTTGAGATTGCCAGATTTAGTTTATTGGGGAAATGGAGGAAATGCATTCTTAAATGCACAGTGTATAAAGATCCTGGTTTATGCGGGGTTCCCTGCATCATTGACCATATAATAGGGGGTAAAGTGTTTTTATATTGGAAGGTATAAAAATGGAGCTCAAAGTTAATGCAAAATATAAAGCGATATAAAAAATGTTAATAAAAAAATGGATACCTACAATATCTAGTGAAAGTAGGGATTTTTTAAATTGGGAAGGTCTATTGGGTTTATATTGGTAAGGGGTTAAATAATGTGATTTTTATAGGTATTTTCCAATATACAGTCAAAATAAGGGTATTGTTTAGTATTCCATGAATGCACGTGATATGTCAAAGGCTCATTGAGTGAAGCCCCCGTGTTAGGTAGTTTGCACTCCTCCTTATGTCGTCACTTGGTTCAACTCTCTTTATTAGAGAAAAACATGCCTCAAGATCGATGTTCTTGTGGTAGAAGGGGGCGTCACAATAATAGTGTACCATCCACCTCCTCATCCAGAGGACTATAGAACACTTAGTGAATGCTTATTACAATAATACCATTCTAGCGATTGAAAGAGAAATTGTGTAAAGTGAGAGGGGACCTAGAATCGAGCACTAGTTTATAACAAATGAAAAGGTATTGGGGCATATTGGAAATTCAATCACAAACACATGCCATACAAAAACAAAGAATCCTAGGTACATGCAAATGGTTGATATCTATTGGCAACTCAAAAGCATAATGGAAATGGTATTGGTAGAAATATTGGAAAAACAACATGAAATATTACTGTGCTTGAATGATGTAAAGAAGCAAATCAGAAAATTAGATAACATAATGGCAACATTGGGCAAAAAAAAAAACTTACTAACTTGAAATAAATAAATAACTGTGTTAATCACCTAATTAAATTCCCAGCTAAATAGAAGTTGTTCATAAGAAATTCTATTATGTTTATTAGTATACTATTATAATAATATAAATAACGCTCTCAAACCTTAATAATAAGTACTAATATATTTAGCAAATATAATTTTGATTTTGACTTTTTACTTAGACAAGACGAAGACCTATAAACATAGCCAAACAATCTTATAAAAAAATATAATATAATACAAATAATCTACCCGACTTAATAAATAAAAATAAAAAAATTACCATCATTCATCCTTACAGACGCTTACCTTTACTACATTCAGACTCTTAATCGTTACCCCTTATATTCAAATCCGTAATCCAAAATATTAAAGGAGTTGTCTATAATGCGACTTTTTGGAGATTCCGGTGACGGAATCTGGAGGAAGAAATGAGGTTAAATCTTGATTTTTAGCAGTTAAAATGGGTTTTTAACTGCATATTTGGATTCAGCGCCCTGAAAAACCCCTGGGAGCCATTGATTACGCAGAAACTAGCTATCAAACTTGGGATTCCAATGAATTGCTACCGGATTTTGACCCCCTCCGCTAACACCGCCTTCAAAAGAGACATGTTGACAGATCTGCAATTATTGGCCTGTCACTTAGATCACCGACACTGAACTTATACTTGGACTTAGCAAACACTTCTTACCGAGCAACTAAAATATGTGATTATTTAAAACAGATAATCCAAACGCTTATAATGAATGAAACAATTAAACCACATGCGTCCATATTTCCAATGTAGACAACCAGAGAAAGAGGAACAAGATTTTCGAATATTACGGCGGCAGGGCATAGGAAGCTTCCTTTCCGGAGTGGGGACAAATAAATAACATGCCGTCGGGCTTTCATGGAGCGGCGGCTGTATATGACCATTGTTCAATTTTGTCCTTAGGCAAAATAGAACAGTGAGCATATACAGCTGCCGCTCAATTATAGCAGGATAGCATTCCCGAGTGTCCAATGCAAACTTTTCTTCATTATTATTTATTCATTGAGCTGCCGCTCAATTACAGCAGGATAGCATTCCCGAGTGTCCAATGCAAACTTTTCTTCATTATTATTTATTCATTGAGCTGCCGCTCAATTACAGCAGGATAGCATTCCCGAGTGTCCCATGCAAACTTTTCTTCATTATTATTTATTCATTGACCCACCTAATTACGCGTCCTGAAAGGAAGGTTCACGGATTTTGTCGGTCGGAAATTTCGTGTGGGTCACACACGGCGCTTTTTGACGTGTTGCACACCTGCCCTTCCAAACTTTTCAGCGCCACACAACCATCTTCATCACCGCCCGTCCCAATATTATTTTGTCGATTTGGATAGCTGTATTTCACTTTGACACTGAGCTTCTTCGAATCTACACACTACTGCGTCTGCCACTATATAAACCTGCAGTCACCCCAATTCTCAACACACCGAATTCCCACATTCAATTCAATTCAATCCATCTCCATTCCATTCCCTTCTCTTTTCTTTTTCCTTTCCGGGCTATAACTAGTTAATTCTTCTAGTCATGAAGACTTTCCTATTCATTGCTCTCTGTGTGCTGTGTATAAGCTCTATTAATAACGTTGCGCATGGGCAGCTGACCTCAACATTTTACAGCAAAGTGTGTCCGACGGCGCTTTCGATAGTGAAAGCCGCAGTGACGAAAGCCGTCAACAATGAGAAACGGATGGGGGCGTCTTTGCTCCGCCTTCACTTCCACGATTGCTTCGTTAATGTAAGAAATCTAACCCAGAATTTCATTTAACTGATCATAAACTGGCTCGAATATATCCACATTTGGCGCTTAAATCAACTCATCTCCGTCATTTTTGTTTGATCCGTGATGTCTAATTTTGGTTTCTGTTTATTGCAGGGCTGCGATGGCTCGATACTGTTGGACGACAACGCGACGTTTACCGGAGAAAAGACTGCAGGCCCAAATGCTAATTCTGTGAGAGGATTCAACGTAATAGACACCATCAAAACTCAAGTTGAGGCAGCCTGCAGTGGTGTTGTGTCATGTGCCGACATTCTCGCCATTGCTGCTCGCGATTCAGTCGTCCAAGTATTAATTTCTCTCTTCTCTTCTCCATTTATTTACATATCGTCTTTGGAGGAATTGGAAGTAAATAACATCGTTCACTATGTATGGTTGCAATTTGGTAGCTGGGAGGCCCAACATGGACGGTACTTCTGGGAAGGCGAGACTCTACGACTGCGAGTTTAAGCGCCGCAAACAACAACATTCCGTCTCCCGCTTCGAATCTCAGCGCCTTAATCTCCTCTTTTACAGCCCATGGTCTTTCTACAAAGGATCTCGTTGCACTCTCGGGTATGCCATCAAGTGATTGATTCTACCGTGTCTTAATGCCCTCTTTTCAAATTTATTAATAATTATCTTCTGCTAATATTATTTACGTTACAGGAGCTCATACGATTGGCCAAGCGCGGTGCACCACATTCAGAGCTCGCGTCTACAACGAATCCGACATTGACACTTCCTTCGCCACTTCGGTGAAGGCAAACTGTCCAAGCGCTGGTGGCGACAACACCCTCTCGCCCTTAGATCTGGCCACGCCTACCACATTCGACAACAAGTATTACACTGATTTGAGAAGCCAAAAGGGACTTCTGCACTCCGATCAGCAACTGTTTAGCGGAGGGTCTACAAATTCTCAAGTCACCACCTATAGCTCTAATCAAAACACCTTCTTTACAGACTTTACAGCCGCCATGGTGAAAATGGGGAATATTTCTCCTCTCACTGGTACCAACGGACAAATCCGCAAGAACTGCAGGAAGGCCAATTAAGGGTTATGAACATTTTTTTCTTCGTTGTAACAAATTCATTGCCAATTGGCTACCGAAAAAACCCAATAAACTAAATTGTGGAGAGATTGTGCTGAAACAAAATGTAATCTGCGATATTGAAGTGACATGTACATTCAGATTAGGTTTCCAATACGGTTGGAAAATTCGTATAAAGTATGTAGCAGACTGAAGTCGTAGAAGCTTGTTTTATTCGATTAGGAACTGCACTCTTACCTGCGTGCCTGGTTAATTTATGCAGGTTAATACTAAATTTTATCCGGAAATCTACCATTCACATAACATATATGTTTTAATTTATTGTATTGTCTCCCAATTCCAAATGGTTTTATCGGACATAGAGTGACTAACTCTACTGAATTTTTTATTTTTCACGTGAAAAATTGACTATCTTTCATTAAAGATGAAGTAATTACATTTTCAACTTTCTGTATAACCCGATGTTTTGGTTTCGTCGTGAGAATCTCTCAGAGGAGAGAATGTTCCTCAACAACTCGACAGACGAAGACGTCCCTAATTGATAGAGCAAAACTGAAACGCTTCAATACTTCCTTAATAGAAATTAATAGTGACTACAAATGTGATTTTGGACTTGGTTAACCTTGTGAATGGGACTCTTTAAGTTGGATTGGACGGACATAATAGTTCTTATAAGAATAGTTAATTTTATTATCTATTTAAAGTCAATTCAATTAGAATGACATCATGATGAGAATTATTATTATATTTACCATGTAGATATGATATTATTATATTTATCTTTGGTTTAAAGAAATCTGGTTAAAAAAAACTTGATATCAAAAAATTAAAATTAGAATTATTATCATAATCACTGTGTTTATAAATGTTATTATATTTACCTTCACTCAAAGATAATTTGGTTAAAAAAGATCTCACACAAGTAGGTTAATGATTTACGACCGTGTGTATAGATTTGCCTCGGCATCCAAAAATTATATAACAACATTTAACATACTTATAAAAAATATTTGATAGCTACTCGGAAAATATTCCTATATGTTAATTAGTTGCCGTCCATTATCATCAAATTTCTAAAATATTCGGAAATCACTAGAATACAATGGGCTATATGTCCATGTTTACGCGCCTACGGATTTGATTTTATTATCCAAATATATTCGGTCTGTTTACATGTGTCGATGTCAAAACGACGTTACTGTCACGGTAATCAACAATTTCAAATCCTGCAAAAAATTATTGCACTGTTCCCACTGAGAATTGTGTTTGCAACAAAATAATTCAATAATTAAGTACTTTTAGATCTACTTTATGCTGTCCACGTGGTTGCACGCGGAAGTCGATTTGCCCTTTTGATACACGTGAAGCTACCGAATCCGCGTTCTTATGTCAGCTATCAAATCAATCGTCTAGGAATATAAAATTGGATAACTTTGAGCTCATTCAATTTGGTTATGGGGTGTTCGGTTTCGAATTGAGAAAATTGATGGATGTAGGGTGTGGAATTTCAAAACAGATTTATTTTTAAATTAATAGTTTTCACATTTTTCTCACTAATTTTCACAGTTTTAATTAACGATTTTTTAAAGTTTTACAATTTAGTCTTATTAATACCTGATTCAATATTTATTAATTCAATAATGATAAATTAAAGATTCTCATATAAAAAATTAATGATTACTTTACTACTTATTTATTAAAAAATTAAATATGTTAATGATTATTTTACTACTTATTCATTAAAAAATTAAATATTCTCATGCCGTAAATTAATGATTGTTTTACCTCCTATTCATTGAACAACAATCATGTTGAAAACGTAGTAAGTGAATTGACTTGAAAGGTAGTAAGCTAGCTAATCATTTTTCGCTGCTTGAGAGTAAGTTAGCAAGCTAATATTTTTGTATGTTTTTTATCTTATTTAAAAGTGGATATAAATTACTTAATTTATAAAATATTTGGTATTTTAAAAATAATTATAATATTAAATTATTATATATTTAATAATATATTTTAAATATAATGTAAATTTTAGATGAATGCAACGTAAATGATTTAGGGTTTGGAGTCCTGTAGAACACTGGTAAACCTTGAGGACTTTGCACGCACGACTTGTAGTTGATAAAGGCGATGAAAGCCTAAGGGAGAGATCCCGTCTATCGTAATGTAATAGTTGACGAATCAAGAAGGAAAACTTGATATTAGTCTAGTCCTTCTGAAGTCATCAACCCTAACAATGGTCCTATCCTTAGAGCTTGATCACAGGCAAGAAGCTGAGGGAAATGTCTGCCATGTGCAATGGAGAAACCTTGTTTTGTAATCCCACTGAAAAAATTGGAAGAATACTGCAGCTATATGAAGGACCATGTGATGATATGCAAATTCATTGGAGTTTGGCTGACCGAGAAGGAACTGATAAAATCCATATAGCAGAAATGGAAGCCAAAAGGTCATATAGAACTCAAACTAGGAGCCATAGGATTGTTTACGGTAATATTATCAAACATGCAAAATAAGGAAATAATTTTTGAAAATGGTCCATATTTTTACCATAATGCAAGGCTATTCATGAGATATTGGGAGGAATGCTATAACCCACATAAGGAGCAATTTCTGGCCGCCCTTGTTTAGGTCTGACTCTTCGGCCTCCCAATGGATTTCTAGGATCTAGAAATATTAGAAGGTATTGGTAACTCAATAGGCATATTTGTGAAAATAGCAGAATCCACACGGAGGTGAAGATACACCTCCTATGCCTGAATCTATGTCTATATGAATATCTAAGAGCCCATCCCTAACTTAGTGGAACTGGAATACCAAGAAGAGATATGGCAGCGAACCCTGGATTATGAGCACATCCCGTTTCGCGGCTGTCGGTGTCATGAGTGTGGTCACCTCTACAAAGCATGTATGATGAACTAGAAGGGCCCGACAGATCTAAAGGAGGATCAAGATAAGAACCCCCCACAAGAGGAAAATGAGGGGTTCAAAGAGATCACGCATAAGAGGAAGAACATGAAAACGCAACAGAAATCATGAAACCACAACCAAAAGCAAAGGGAAAATAAGAATATATATGAGGTGCTGCAGGAGGAAGGTGAAATCTCAAACGAGACAGATCCAACAGAGAATTGGGACAGAGACAGGGGAAGTAGTCCTACTAAATCTATGACCACCCCGAAGAGAAAAGCCCAAGTAGATTTGACAGAAAAAGAAGAGTCAGAACTAATAGATCTCACTGCAATGGAAGTCAGTGCAACCAGGGAAGAGTTGAGCATGGAGGAAGTAGTTCTAAAAATACTCCAATCAATACATGGCTAACAAAGGAAAAAGATAAGGAGATATAGCAAAACAGCTAGGCATGCAACAAGACAAATCACAGGAATATTATAGTTGAAGCAAAGGAGGGAAGAATAGGGGGCAGAGAAATTTGCAAGAGCCAATACAAATAATGGGAGAGATGCTAGAAAACATGGGAAGGGTAATACCACTCTCAACGGTATTCCAATAACTCATCAAAGTTACCCAATGATAGTTATCTCATGGAACGTGAGGGTCCTTAACAGGTGAGGTAAACAGAGATACCTACAAGATAGATTGAAAAGGAAGAACCCACAATTAATGCTTCTCCAGGAAACTAAGGTAGCATGAGAGAAAATTGAGGAAATGCTCAAGAAAATGAAGCCTAGATAAGAAGCAGTAGAAATAGATGCAAAAGGAAGTGTAGGAGGAATCACAATATTGTGGAATCCCGCAGAGGTAATGGTAGGTTATTGGATGGGAATGCCACGAATTCTGACTAGAAGATTTCACAATATAGGGAGTAGAGAATGGATTCTCATCTTAGCAGTATATATCCCTCACACTCCCAGACAGAAAGAAATCTTCCTCCAGAGTTTTAGTAAATTGAGCCAAATGCATATAGATAAACTATAATTGAATGGACGGGACTTCAACCTAATAACTTCACTAGCTGAGCAGGGATAAGAAGAGAAGAACCAGAAATGGAGTAGTTCAGGGACACGCAAATGGAGTTGCAACTAGTTGATATTCCAACCATAAATGGAACTCATACCATGAATAACCACAGGGGAGGAACCCGCCAAATAGCATCCAGGTTGGATCATTTTCTGGACACTGAAGACTTAATAAGCAAGGATGTCTACTATGAAGCTTCGATTCTGCCTTGCATGGGTTTCGACCACTGGCTTATCTACCTGAAACTAGACCTGAAACAGGGGCAACAAAAATGGCCATTCCGGTTCGAAGCATTTTGACTAAGGGATCCAGCCTTCCTTGACAAAATAAAGGAATGGTGGACATCGATTACATAACAGGGGAGGAACACAATGCATACATTCCAGCTACGCTTGAAGGAGCTCAAGGGCAAGATTAAGAAATGGAACAAAGATGCATTTGGCAACATCCAACATGATCAGGAACAACTTCATGCCAAGATGCAACAATTCCAGTAACAAATGATAAAAAACAGTCACTTGGGCTCCTTAGTGGAGGAAGAAGACAAACTTCTCACCAGGATCAAGGAAAGAAGGAAACAAGAATTGATCTTATGGAAACGAAAGCCGAGATTCCAATGGCTCCGGGAGGGCGAAAGAAGCACCCGCTTCCTCCACAAAGCCATGATACAACATAGACAATATAATCAAATATTCTCATTGCTAGATTCGGGAGGAAACTAGCTGGTTCAAAATAATGAGATGGAAATTTTACTAGTAAACCACTTCCAAAACATCATGTCAGAACCGAATCTTAATAGATCAGAAGCCATAGACCACATAACCAAGCATGTAACTCAGTTGGTAAGCAAGGATCAGAACTTGGCCCTCATGAGAGATGTCACTTTGGAAGAGGTGTAGGAGGTGGTCAAAATATTGGCAAAAAAAAATGCCAGGACCAAAAGGATTACTGTAGAATTCTTTCAAGCAACCTGGCCCATTTTATGTAAAGACATCCTGGAGGTAGTTGAACAATCCAGAAGAACCAAAAAGGTACATCCTACCCTAAACTCCACATTCATATCCATCATTCCTAAATCAGATCACTCAGAAGAGCCCTAAGGGTTCATGCCTATAGAATTATGCAACGTCATATATAAAATCCTCTCAACTATAATGGTAAATTGGCTCACACCGATCCTTCCAGCATTAATCTCCCAAGAACATACTAGATTTGTCAAAGGTCGCCAAATTTTGGATGGAACAGTAACAACTCAAGAAGCCATCGACTCCCGAAAGAGTCTCAAATCTATAGGTATGATGAGCAAGTTAGACTTGTCGAAAGCCTACGACCGCCTAAGTTGGACCTATCTTCTGAGTATCTTGAAATCCCTTGGCTTTGATCCCTGATGGATATGCTGGATCTCGTCTTTTATATCGACCCCAATGTTCTCCATCCTTCTTAATGGAGAACCCTATAAGGCTTTCAATACAACCAGGGGGCTAAGACAAGGTGACCCAATTTCCCCGTTCTTGTTCATCCTAGCAGCAGAAGGCCTTGGAAGATATTTCAAAGCTAAAGTCCAAGAAGCACAATTCAAAGGCCTTCACATATGGGGAAATGACCTTCCTTTAACTATAAATAGTTTGTTGATGACATTGTGATGTCATTCTAAGCCACCCTTGGGGAAGCAAGATCTCTCTTGGCCATCATTCAAGATTTCATGAATGCTTCAAGAACCCAGATCAATAAAGACAAGCCTGATATCTTTTTCTTCAACATTGATGCTCAATCCCAAGCCTTCTTGGCAAGAATTATGGGCTTTCAAATATGAACCCTACCTTTGAAATACCTGGGTATCCCCTTAAGCCTTAATCCTCTCAGAGTGGCAAATTGGAAGGCTCCCTTGGATCGGATTCAAGGTCGCCTTCCAAACTGAACCTTTTGAGCCCTTAACATGGCTAGTAGAGTCACCCTTCTAAAGATGGTGCTGCAATCATCCCTATTTACTAGCTTTCAGGTCTAGCAACGCACAAAACAGTATGTAATGACATGATAAATATCTTTAAAAAATTCTTATGCCAAGGGCCTCAAACAACAAAGGAATGGGTTGTCCTCTCTTGGAACTGGTTAACTAAGCCTAGAATAGCAGGGGCTTTGGGCCTTCGGGAACCTTATACTCTGAACCAGGTTATGGGGGGAAAGTTTTGGTGGAGATGGATATATGGAGGTATTGACTTATGGAAATAAATATAGGAAAGAAAATATAAAATGCTGAGGACGACAAAAGGAAGACTGAGAACCTAGGAGAATATAATGGGATCGATCATATGGAACATAGCAGTAGAAAATAAATATTTGATAAGAAACCATAGCTTCTAGAAGATCAGGGGAGGGGATAAGGCTAGGTTTTGACAAGATGCCTGGAAGTAGAGGTAAAAAATCTTTAGTCGACAGGACCTAGCGGAAATTTCCCTTTACACAAATGACCAGCAAACCAAACTGTGAATAAATTTTGGGAAGTAGATGAAAGATCAACATGGAGAAAGTGGAAAAGGAGGCAACACTAGCCAACAACACCAAATTCTCCCAATGGACAGCATATGACAAAGAGTTCAATTCCAGAAGAATATAATGATATCTGAAGGAACATATATCATAAGGTGGAGATACAAAATTAAGGGTATGTTTACAATACAAAAGGGTTACTACCTAAAAGAAGAACACCAACAAAAATAAGGTTTACCCATATGGGGATGAATATGGAAAGAACAGTTATGGCTCAAGGTAGCCTTCTTCCTCTAGGTGGGTCCTCCATGGCCGAGCTCTCACATGGGACCAACTACAGAAAAGAGGGATTTAGGAACCTTTTGTTTGTTGTATATGTGAGGCCCAAATGGAAACGATGGAACATCTACTTAAATCTTACACCTATAGCAACTTCATATGGTAGAATCACGAAATTCTCTTTGGTCATTCAGATCTAGATTACTCAAGCACAAAAATAACAATGGAAAATTGGAGGATGAAAATCTACAAGAGGCCCATCCTTAGGCGAGTTGTTAAACAACCATGGGCAGCAAGAGAATCTGAAAGATAAACATGAGAATACAATTTTTTTATTAACAAATGATTTACATTTATAGTACATGTTGTGACCGTTGGGCTCCACATCCCAAGGTCTCTTGGACTCCTTTTGTCCATTTGGCTTCCACACTAACCCATTGAGGATTAGGTGTCCAACATTCCCCCCCTTAATCCGAAGGGTTATGTATGAGTCCAAGAAGAGAGCTGAAATACAAAATGTGCAAAAATGCATGGTAGCACTAGGGTGAATGTGCTCTATGAAATGTTGGTATAAAGGGCTGTAGTTTAAGGATGACCACCAACACTAGAACGCTTAGTGTAGTTCCCGAAACTCTTCCAAAACTGGCAAGAAGCTGAAGTCTACTGCTTGAGGAAGTGCTCCTATTATTTTGAAGAGCGAAACCTTCAACCAATAAAGGGAGGTCTCACTCCGCATAAAAGGGAGAACTTCAACCTAAAAAGGGAAGTCTCAACCTATGATGGTTTAAGGATGACCAACAACTCTAGAATGCTTGATGCAATTCCTGGAACTCTTCCAAAACTGGCAAGAAAATGAAGTCTTCTGCTAGAGGAAGTGTCCCCAATTTTGTTCCTGGAATTCTTCCGAAACTGGCAAGAAGTTGAAGTCTTCTGCTAGAGGAAGTGTCCTAAATTACCAATTGAAGCCATGTTCATGGGCATCTTTGTCTCTGGCTACAACTCTGAAACTGGTGTGGCGGGTTGTGGCTCAGGCTCGCTTGATGTGGCTTTGAAGCTTGTAGATGACCATCATTTCCCCCCCTATCAGATACAAGGTGAGATGATGGAGAAACCTCAACTGCAAGACTATTCAATACTTTGGAACAAGTTCTAACATGTGACTGGAATATCTTCTTGGTTGTTGCTGCCCATTGCCAAGAAGCGATCCATCTAAGATGAATCTTTGTTCTTGTAGGATGTTTGTTTCTGAAGCATCTGTGTGAAGAATGGCTAGTTTTATGATAGTGCTTACATGGATGAAGATCAAAACAATGATATTTTAGATGGCCAACTCGGTCACGGTTTTGGCATTTTACAATCTGTTGTTGTTGTTGTTGTTGTGGAAGAGGGTCAAAATCTGGAACAACTGGAGGTGAACTATCATGAGGGGCAGGTGAACTGTCATGAATGAATCCAGCACTTTGAAACTGAATGGGCTTGGAGTAGTCTGGAATATGAAAGGACAAGTCCTTGTCATATCTAAGACCAATTCTGTGCTTGTTGTGGACAAGCTATTCCCAAGGTCTGATGGTGGGTTTGGGAAGTGCAGAGTGCGTTTCTGCATCTGCATGTACAACTAATGCTTTATTGGGCACTAAATCTGAATCAACTTCAACAATATTGCCTTGCTGTTTATGGGAGTTTGTTTCATTGTTCTGAACAGAAACAGATTTAGAATGATGACTCCATTGTTGCAATTCTGTTTGCTGTAGCTGAGATTCAAGCTACAAAAATTCAATGGTTTCTTGTGCAAGTTGTAAAGATGTTTGAATATCTCTGAGAGTATTTTTGTTGACTTTAACTGTACTTCCATCAACAGATAAGATTAGAGTGCTTAATAACTCTAATAATCCATGATTTTTCTCCATTATTCAAATAATAAAATCAACAATGTATTTGTAGTAAAAATCAAATGATGAAAAATGCACTTTTTTTTTTTTTTTTACACAGAAAATTAGTCCATTAGACGGTCACTTAACTGAATGTACACAATCAAAATATAAGTGTTTCCTCCCTAAACATTAAGCAGATACACGCTCAAGAACAAAGTTTTTCTTGCCAGTAGACTTCTCCTTTTTGGGATTACCAAGAAATCTCAGCCTGCTCCTACTGCAACCTCAACCTGTACCCAAGCATCAAGAAGTGTTGAAAAAGGCTCGAACTTCACACTGTAAAACACAGAAATAGAAATACCCTGAATTCACTGCAATAGATAGCTTAAATCAATCAAAGAATCTCCCAACTCCCACTCAACCTCTTCACCTTCTCCGCTTTCTCCTTGAATAGTGCTAACAAGGATACACTGGATACCTTAACAACTTTAAACCTAACTCCAAGAATATCTCCCACGGCATGCCCCTTTTGCCTAAATCCAGCGATCAACACCCTGTCATTTTGTTCAATGTAGTTCAAAGGCCAATACAAATAGGCTCAACCTTGATGCAGTTGGTGTTGAGCGTGATAATTTAGGTTCTGTGAAGGTTGATGAGTACTCTCGAAGCACAATTCCAAATATATGGGCAGCTGGAATCTGGACAAATATCACACACCAATGGAACTTGACTTTCCATGTGCTCCAAGGCAGAGCAGGTGTTCGTGCAAGTCTATCTGGAACTCAAGGTTCACCACTCGAACCAGTTTCAATAGGTTCTATGCTTATTACGTTTGTTCAAATCGCCGATATTTTTAACAAGTACCAGAAGTGCAGCAATGCTTTAGGAAACGAGTTCGATTCTCCCAGACCTCTAAAAATGGTTGATTCGAATTCCAAAGCTCAAAATTCTCCATTCAACAAATGCAAATCATCACCTCTTTTCGCTTCCAAATTAAAACAGATCCTAATTTTTTACCTACCCCTTACTTTTACTCTTAGTGCTTGCCCACACTTTTCACCTTCTACCTGGCCGCTAGTTTCGTGGCAGCCAGCATGTTGTTATTGTTGGCAACTAAGAGCTATCTGTTTATGAAAAAGGACTCGTAAAATCCAACATTACGCCATTGGCAATGTCAATCATCTGCTTGATATCAATCACCTAATCTAATGGAGCTTGGACGGCCAAAAACAAACGACCATAACAAAATAAAATGAATTTGTCTGACAACAGACAAATCCATAATCTCTCTACAATCCTGAGGATTTCTGGACAAAGCAAAGCTCCCGAGCAAGAAACGACAAATTTTTAGACTCAAAAAAAGTAATATGTTAAGCTCACATGTTACTTATGCTTTAGTTTTCATCAAAACCAACGCAGAGTTGGTAAATTCGAAGCACAAAGACATTTAGAAGCGCTCACATAAAACATGTAATTTCACAATGACAGAGAAGCCAGAGGACAGTCGACATCAAAAGAAGTAACGTTCAATGCAGACTACAATAGCGCCCTTAGACATGTCAATGATAAAAAACGAACGTTGTCTTCTACAAGCGTTCTACTATAAAAATTGTTATGGACTGTCAAGTGCATTTGGTAGCCAACAATGGTGGGCAGAGACTTATTTACAAGCTTGACAAACAGTAGGAAAAAATAAGCGTTATTTATAAGGTTGGAGAAGGATTGAGTGTAGACAATGACCGCAGAGAGTTGTTATTGGGTGAGGGTTTGCATGTTGCAAGTTTGGAAAACAAAATCAAGAATGAAGATAA
Source organism: Pinus taeda (assembly GCA_000404065.3). NCBI lineage: Eukaryota > Viridiplantae > Streptophyta > Pinopsida > Pinales > Pinaceae > Pinus > Pinus taeda. The sequence goes on along the minus strand of APFE031286237.1, from coordinate 32,448 downwards.
TGATGGGTATGCCGAGCAGGCCGTGAACAGTTAATCCATAATGTCCAGATTTTATATTATGGGTAGATCCTGCAAGTTTTCTACCTCTAACACCTGAAATTCAGGCCAAGGAAGTTACCCCCAATTAGTGGAGCATTAAGATTCTTACGGACAGGTGTACAATGGGGAATAGAACGCTCAGTTATGATAATCAGATAGGGCAGTGTTGCATGCAACAAAGACCATCACTATTTAAGGAGACAAAGAATCGACAAAGCTGAGTAAATGTCAAGGTTGGCAGGGAATTTCATTGTAGAAAACATAATGTATAAATGGTGAGATAGAAGACTATGAAATTAGAGGTTGAGAAACCTAGGCAGAAGGCCACACATCATGGCTTTGATACCATGTTAAACAACCATGGGCAGCAAGAGAATATGAAAGATAAACACGAGAGTGCAATTTTTATTAACAAATGATTTACATTTATAGTACATGTTGTGACCGTTGGGTTCCACATCCCAAGGTCTCTTGGACTCCTTTTGTTCATTCGGCTTCCACACTAACCCATTGAGGATTAGTTGTCCAACACAAGCCTATAACATCTCTTTAGTATTTCTCCTGTGGGCGGCATGGAATGAAAGAAATCAAAGGGTTTTCAAAGACAAAAGAAGACGGTAGAGAAAGTGTGGAAGGCTATCAAACAAAATATCTATGAAACCATTTTGGTAGAGAAATGGTATCTAGAGGACTCGGAAAAAACACCCTAGTAGAGTCGAATCCTGGCAATTCTCAACTTGACCACGCAAGTGCTGATGCCAAGCTCATGGAAGCTAAAAACTTCCCCAACTCAATCCTTAACATACTTCACTTACCCTCCAGAGGACTTCATAAAACTAAACTTTGATGGAGTTGCTAAAGGAAACCCTAGTGAAGTTGGATTTAGAGGAACATTCAGAGACCACCATGGTCAAATAATCCAGTTATTTGCAATGAACTGCGGAATCACAAGAAACAATGAGGCATAATTCAATGCACTCAAACATGGATTGGAAATAGCACGAAGAGAAATATTTCAAAAGTTGGTGTTGGAAGGAGTTTCCACATTAGTGATAAATGTTGTGAAAAAACTCCAACAAGGTACCCATTGGGAAAAAATAAGTAAGATTTGGAACACAACAAGATTAGTCTAGGATACAGGAGTCCTCGTTAAAGAGATAGCATTCCTTATGCCGGCACATGATCACCATTTGGGGAATGTGGCAGCTAATTTCCTAGCAAATTGGGGTGGTGGTAATGTGGGAAACAACTTGGACATTCGCAGGAACGAGACAAGCTAGATAGAAGGACTGAACGTTTTGAGAGAGATTCTGGAAGAGGACAAGGAAGGAAGACCAGGACCCCGATCGGGGTGTGATGGGAGAGGGGATCTGGAAGTGGATTGTTGACATGAGAGAAGGACAAATGGACAAGGTACATGGGTGGCCTATCCAAGGACCCCACACAAGCGCGACAAGAGGTACTGGGAGAGATAGGAAGGTAGAGGTTGCCTCAGGAAAAAAAAGGGTAGGTTGGCAAGTATTCAAGGTGGAAAGGGGGTGAAGATGGTCAGTGCATGCATTCAAGGTTGGAGGAGGAAATAGGCAACAAGCGACGAGACTGGAAGCTGATGGGAGAATTAGACCTGCGAGACAAGGGACTGTCGTCTGCACCAGGAGATCACGTTCAATGACTTGGAAGGAGACTGGTATGTAATTCCGGCCTACCTTAGTCTAACTATTGAATCAATGCTGCAAGAATGGAGGCTGGTCTAGAATCGAATGGTAGTGGTTTCAAATGTTTCAAGAGAATTCTGGTTTAACCTTCTGTTGTTAATGTATGGGATTTTAGTTTCTCCAATATATGGAAGGCTACAAGGGAATAAGTGGATCCATGGAGGGTTAGGAGTGATTCTCGACTAGTGGGTAAAGAAATTGGTAATGGCCACCATGAAAACCCGCAGACTGGGATATAGAAGGGTCCGAGGTTCCCCTGAGATCCTGTGATGGTCTGGTAGTCTCCAGAACTAGCAAGGGGTGCGAAGGGGTTATGGGAAGTGGGATACATGCTTAGTCTAGTCAGTCTGGTTAGTGGGAAACATGCAAATCTAGGGGGGTAGGAAAGGGGTGTTGGGGTACCTTAATTTTGGTAAGCTCGACTAGCTAGTCATAGCTTGGCTCCCGGGTAATAGGGAGAAGCAGAAGGGAAATACTAGGGAGGTGGGGGACTGAAACCCCAGTGTGAGTAGTAACTCTGCCATGGAAAATACATTCTGGTGGAAGTGGTGGTATGGACGGTTAGAGGCCCGTAAGACCGACCGAGGTGGATCTTTAGGGATTCTCTTAGCATTTATCTTAGGCATTCTAGTTCGAGTCAGACGGTAGGGTAGCTTCAATACCCTCAGGGGTATGAGGGAGGATTTGGGGCCTCCAGATTTTGGTGGGGTTGCAATTGCTAGAATCGAGCAAGAATTATGCATTTCTTGTTATGGTTATCCCAAACCTTACTTGTCAGCAAACTCAGGTGTTATTGGACCTCATCCTAGAACCCAGTTGACCAACTTCTCCAAGGGGGGAATCAAGTGGTGGATGGAAGAGTATCTCTTACCATTACGCACAATGAGGATGAAGGAAAGATGGGAAGTGACTGGGAGGTACTCGAGTCATCTCCTGCAAATTCAAATTCACAATTCTGTAAAGGTGTTTTTCATGGAAAGGCTGAAGCCCACGAATGAAATATGGTCTAGTTATAATGATTATACTTATGCTACTCTTACAAGTTTATCTAACTCTTCTTCCACTCTAACTTCGACGCTCCGATACTGGGAGCAGGAAAGAACTAGAGAGGGGTAGAGTTTGGAAGAATTTCATAAGGAAAATAAAATAATGAAGGAAAATGCGAGGCTAGGAAGAAAAGGGGGCAGTCAGGCCAGAAAATAGGCAGAAAAGAAAAAGAAGCCACTAGTGGCTTCGACTAGCAAGACCCAACGAAAGATGGGTAGGAAAACTAGAGATGAAATCATGCAGAACCTAATGTATGCATATCATGGAGGAACTCCAGCTCAGGTTAAAGCCATAATACCAACATGAGAGGTAGAGCTAAATGCCAAGGTAGTGACAAAACCACCTCCAACGAAGGAATGGGATCCCCTGCTCATAGATCTAGGGCACACTAGAGACCGACAAAAGCTATTTAGACAGAAAATCCAGCTATACTAGGTAATGAAGAACCTATTGGCAAGGGTCATGACAACACACAGGGGCCTAGAAGAATCAATTAAAGCACGAAAAGAGGATCCAAGCCTAAAGGACATCCAAAACGAGATTCAAGTGGTGCATGTACAACAATGCCATCACAATGTCTGTTTTGGCCAAATTGAAAAACAAATTCAAAGCTTGTTGCAGAATGAAGTGCTCGAGTCAACCGCAAAGGATGCGACCCCTATTGAGTCAGCTGATGACTGAAGTAGAGTAGAAAATAGATTTTTTTTGGTTTTATGTTGATCTGGTCGGATTGCATTTACTTTGAAAGTCGAAGGATTAAGCATATAGTAGATACAACAGTATATTTAGCATGGATGGATATTCTCAAACTGTTTAAATTTTGGACAGTATATGATGCTGATCAGTGGCCAACATACCTAGTTTCCCTCAGGCCGGTTGAGACCACCATACATATTTTTTGTTACCTGCCTATATATAATAAATAAATAAATAAATAAATAAATAAAATAAAAAATAAAAAAAATAAAATAAAAATAAAAATAAAAATAATAAAATAAATAAAAATAAAAATAAAAATAGAAATAAAATTTAAATAATTATTTTTTTTAATTAAAAAAGAAGGAAACTAGTTTGAATGATGTGACACACTATTGGAGCCTAGAAATGTTTTGAGAATTTTTGGCATGATCGCACAACAGAGATGAGGAGCGAGGAAAGGACGAGATGGAGTGAAGCATGGGGTCGATGTAGTGGGTAGGGCACAACGAAGACGGATGCCATGCTTAAGAGTCAAAGTGGAGCTTGAGGAAGGAGGATGCATGTAGGGAGTATTGAGAGTCACAATTCTACAGAGGAAATAGATGGCCAAGGAGACTGTGGCAAGAAAAAATTTGGAGATATTTTGAAGTAGGAGGAGATGATGCAGAGTGGAGCTGAGCAGGGGAAGAGATATTTTGGACAACCATTAGCATGCATAGGAAAACTCAAAATAATAAGAGAAATATCGTAATGGCCTCTCAGAACAACTGGATTGGTTGGGCAGGAAAATAAGAGGATTCGAGAGGGTTCCGAACAACTATAATGCAACATGTTGAAGACGAATTTGGTGTTGGATAAGTTGGTAGGAAGTGTTCTTAGGAGTAGATGGCAGTGGAAATCTAAGTAGTTCTTTGTTGACCGAACATAGAAGAAGTTGAGTCTAGAGTCAGTGTATGTGTCAGTTTCGATTAGGTGCAACCTGTGGGCATGTAGTCGATTTTATTTTTGCTTCGTAGCCTTGCTATAATGAGTTTAGCCTATGGTTATTATAAACTGGTTGTAGTTGGTTCATAGTCTAGTTTTTATTGTTGATTGGTGTTATTCTAGATGGTCAGTGAACCTATTAATTTAACTTATGTAACTATGGATGTTATGCCTCTTCCACTAACATGAATATGAACTAATATTGGAGAAGTTATTCTTAGCCTTTGATGTGCATCTCTATGAATTTTGTTGTTTTATGTTATGATATTATGCACACCAAGTCGATGGTTTATAATGTTGTTAATGGTCTATAACTTGTGTCTTATAATCTTGATGTTTATACTGTTAATGTGCTTTGGAATGATTGTTTATGGTGATGATTTGGTCTGGAATGGACCCATTGTGTTGTGTATAATAAATTTGTCTTAATGAGCATAAAGGGTTGATTGACTGATAAGGTGCAAGGTGTCGGTCAAGGCCGTGTGTGTCAATTGAAAACTAGTAAACTCTAGGGTTGGCTCAACCTTCATTTTAGTGAATTAATGTCAGGGTTCTTACACCATGCATAGTTGATGTGAGTGTGTGCCATGGGTTGAATAAGCAAAGTACAATGCCATGCGTAGTGTAGGAATTTACAGGGTAAGTTCCTCAGACAGAACACTAAAGGACACCACTCACAAACAGATCACAGATCAATACACCAGTATTTTGACATGGTTAAAACCCTCAAAGAGGGAAACAGTCCATGGCCTGAGCCAAC
>APFE031286237.1:3086-22383 GCA_000404065.3 Pinus taeda | reverse complement strand
GCTTAAAGTTAGCTTTACCCAGAAACTAAATATTTTCCTCAATGTTTCTAATTTTCCGAGATCACACTAAGGCGCAGGAAAAAGAGCATACGCATGAGAAAAATCCTTCCTTTCTGTTTTTGATTTTCCTAGATCACACAGAGTCGCAGGGCAAAGAGCATACGCAGAAATGAAAGGTATAGATCCGGCAATAAAAAAAGAGCTAAATAAACCGAAACCGAAATAAACAGAGAGAAAATAACTGTAAACTACAAATAAACACTGTATACCTCTAGATCTTAAAAGTGACGCAGCTAGGGCTATCGGAAACCTTTTCGTGTGAAATGAAAGGGGTTCCTCACTATAACAGATGCTCCTAAAATAACAGAGCAATCCTCTCGACCCGAAAGCAGTCAAAAACAGCAGATCTAGGAGATGGCAGTCAGATGCAGTTGTACCGGCTTCAGATTTGGATCACCAATAGACGTGGCCCTCAAATAGCTCTGATACCATGTAGGAATTTACAGGGTAAGTTCCTCAGACAAAACACCAAAGGACACCGCTCACAAATAGATCATAGATCAATACACCGGTATTTCGACGTGGTTAAAACCCTCAAAGAGGGAAACAGTCCACGGCCTGAGCCAATGTGGCCACTTCAGGCAATTTATTAATAAAAGAATGAAAATTCACATAAGCTTCTCTCGTGAACGGTTAACCTACAAATGACCATCCATGCACTTTAAATAGAATTCATGGACCAATCGGGTGTTAAGCCACGGATCAAGTGTCGATAATACCGAGGAGAGAATGAACCGTCGGATCACTACATATCGTGACCGTCGAATTGTATGTTACAAATGTACATAGTAAATAAACACACTTTACCTAACTCTATACTAGACCAAGTTATACTTAACTATTCCTATGTGTCAGAATATCCTAACACGCAGTGTGCAATCATAGTGGGTTGTTGGAGAATGTGTCAGTAAGGAATAATATGTCACATCCATATGACAATATTGCTAGACTGTGAAAACTTGGTTCTAACAGCCACTCCTTAGCATCTTAGGTGATAATTCACTCATTTCGTGGGTGTTGTCGAAATGGAAGATGTTAAGCAAGTCTTTGTTTGCCACTGGGTCGTAAATCCTGAGTTCGTTAGAATCTTGTGTCCCAATAATGTCTCTGTTGCCTAAATTGGGATAGTTGTATGAGGAGGTTGTCTTCTGGGAATATGGAAACCATGAAACCTAATGAGGGAGGAATTTACATAGTGGTTTAGGTAAAGTTTGTGCGAGTTCATTATGAAAGATATTGGAGATAAGAACCAAAACTTGGAGAAATGGATACAAAAGTATGCGTTTATCGAATTCTATGAAGCCTTCTTTGTAGAGTTCCCTAATATTTTGACATAGTGGGTCCCCTTAGGGGAATGTTTAAGTCTAAAATGGGCCTCCTAAGAAAATTATAGAATAATAGTGGAAATAAAAAAATAATATTAGATTACATCATCAAATTTTAGAGGGAAAAAAAAACAAACTATATTTTCAACTTATCTCCCTATGGGTTTACCCAAATTTTGAGCGCAAACACTCATTTGATGAAAACTTTGATTCCTTGTCCAAGAACTACCAATGTTGCATGCTTTCAATGGACCCTACTACATGAAAAATGAGAAATACATGAAAAACGTTATTGAAATCATAGTTTTTTCATGCATTTCTCATTTTGGATGTAGCAGGTTCCATTGAAAATATGCAACATGGGTACTCCTTGGATCAGGAATTAAATTTCGCATCCAATGAGTACTCCCGATCGAAATTTGAGTAAAGCATTAGGGAGATAAGTTAAAAATACGAGTTGAAAAAGTAGTTTTATTATTTTATTACTTTTTAATATTTTTACTTTTTTACTCCGAAAATGGTGAATCATCCCCCATGGTTGATATCATCATCTTGAATCTTATTGGTCCTTATAAAGTTTATTTTGTTTGTACATTTTCCTTATGAGGCCCATTTTAGACCTCAAAAGTCCCCTAATGAAACGTTGAAGGACAACAATCCCACATATCGACGTGATGGGCTAAGGAGGTGGATGTTGGAGTAGGTACATCAGGTTTGAAAGCATGTTAGAAGGGTTTATTGTGGAGTTTCCAGTGGAAGTGATAGTATCATTACTACAACAGAACATAAACATTTGAAGGGACAGGGAGGAAGGTTTACAAGGCCAATCATATTATTAATAAAGATGACGATATATGACAATAATGTGTTTCCCTTGGAGTCAGATACTATGAGAAACTAAGTTTCCTTCATGGATAGGGAAGTAGGGAAGGCATGAGAGATGATTTGAGAAGGAGGAAAGAGAAAAAGGAAAGCAGGCTACAATGGAGGCTGACAGTGGACCCAAAATTATGCATAAAAAGGGAAAAGGAAAGGATGCAGAAATAGACTTATGAAGATGCCAGTTTGAGAAGTGGCGAAAGATATCGATAGGGTGATATGGAAGGAGCTTAGTCAGTGTCAGTACTTATTGCAAGAAGGATCCCAAAGGGACAAGTTAGGAGAGGTCATAGCAGGACAAGGAGTAGTTCCAATGACCAAAGCTATGAAAGGATGCAGTTTCGCATGCCACATAAAGGGGTGATATAAAGGGAACAACTGAGTCCACACAACACAAAGGATTCAAAATCAAGATAGTAGAATCAGGCAATTCCTGGGGTCAAACCCTCCACCCCGCTCGCATCTACAAACCAAGAGGTAAGCACCCAACACACTGATTCAACTAGTGTATGAGGTAATTATAGTCAGGGAGGAGGAAATAGTGGTCATAGTGGAGTTGGGTAGGAAGGACGACACAAGGTAATCAGAATTTGGGTGGTGCGTAGTTAGGTGCGAAGTATTCCAGTAGTATAGAAAGCACATGAAGTACTTTGTTGGAAATTACTACACAGACTACCATGGCGGGCGTAGATATACAAATGTACATGTTTCACGATGCTGGGATCGAAGACCCAGAACAACATCTATTTCTGTGTGAGGTCATTTGGATAACTAAGCGCGTCTTAGATGAGGCCACAAATATTACACACCTAGAAGCCACGTTTAGGGATCATGCACTAACTTGGTACATGAAATTTAAAAGCATGACCCTAACTAGATAGATTAAGACCTTCGTGAAGTTTAGATAGGCGCTAATAAGGGAATTTTAAAGGCCCAAGTGTGAGTCCCAATGCATCATGGAACTTAAGGAGATCAAACAGAGTCAAGGATTATCAATATGTTATTTAGATCAATAATTTAAGTTATTGAAGGATATGTTGATGTTCTAGATTCAAGATGTGAAACACAAGGAATGGATTATTGTAGGACTATTACTACACATCAGGATACCCTTAACACATCAAAGGATCAGTAAAAAATCAAAGGCTTTAGATCTCGCATTGAAGTTAGAATCCTAATCAGTAGGCAGAGGGGAGAACAATTGTATTGCGTAGGTGCAGTCCTAGTTGGTTGTGTTGGCTTCTCAACTCCAAGACCTGACGAAAGGGAAAGAGAAGAGGGAATAAGTATGGTGCACCGTTTGTCGAACATAAGTCCATCATAGAAATGAATGTAAATTATTTATGGACCATATGGCGAGTGACACAACGAATCCTCTTCCGCAAGGTAAAGGAATATGGTGTGAAATCTACAGGGTCTTGGGCCATATACCATCTAGTTTCCCGATAATGCAAAAATATGAGGCCTTAGCATGTATTTTATTTTGTGACTTATGCAAACATGTAGGGCATGAAATCCACCACTAAGGTGCACTGGAGTTGATGCGCGAGTGCACATTCGATTCCTTCCGAGTATAGGGGCCCGAAGGGACGAAATCTATGTCAAATGGATTTAACCAACTTGGATACAATCAAGGAAAATAATACAACCATCAAAGACATGGACACAGTATGGTGGCTAGAGGACCCGAAGGATAGAATAGTGGAAGAGGAGGATTTTTTCATGGCCAATGCATTAAAATCTGCTATAATTGCAAACAATAGGGACACTTGGCTTGATATTGTAACAACCCTTACTGTACTTGTATTTATTGCAAATATTTAGATCATCCGATGAAATATTATCCCTAGTTGATCGCAAAATTGCAAGGAAAGAAGGGGCCCAATGTACATATTATAGTTGTTAAGCTGCGCAAGAATCAACAGTGGGCACAAAAAATTTTAGTGGCTAATATTTGAAGGTGGGCTAATATTCCATGTTTTTCCAAAAAACAATTTGCCAATTTCCATTTTTTTTTAAATCAATTCTCCCAAATTTTATAGTATAAAATTATTTTACCTTAAAAATTGCCAATATTATGTATTGCCTAATATAAAATAATTAGAAATCTAAATATTTTTACAAAATTATCATCAAACATTTTAAAATCTTGATATTCGAGACTAGTAAGGTTTGCCAAGGTTGCTAAACTTTAAGATAAACTTCAATCCTTAAATTTTAACCTGATAGTGGGTAGGCACGCTAACACAAGGTGGTGTTGGAACTCGTGCTGATGTTGCAAGATCCCTAACATCGTAGTCCCAGTGGGTGAGGAGACCTCTTGAACCACCTATGAAGTTTGACCCAGTTAAAGAGAAGACCACGTATAAAAAGGCCCGACAGGAAATAGTCGTAGAAGAATGGGATAGGCTAGAAGCTAGGCATGTAGCGATTATGTCGAAGATATTTGATACTACTATAGGATGAGAGCAAAGGACTGTAGTAGATCCAGTTCATATTCTATTGCATAGTTTTTTGGAGTTAATCAAAGATTCGAAGTCCTTGGAGAATTTTAGGAAAATGGTGCAGTAGTGCACTAGTAGAACAAAGGAAACTATTCTGTGAATTTTGTTGAAGGTTAACTAAGTTGCTCACAGGAAGACGACAAACAAAGAATTATGGTTCAATGCACAAATAGGTGAGTATGAGATGGACAACATTATTATGGACCTATGATCAAATGTAATCATTTTACTGAAAATCACATGGGAAATGATGGGGATACCTAAGTTGACTTGGTCTTCTATTTAACTTGGACTGGCTAACCAAAATCAAAATTTTCCTATTGGATGATTATTAGGGATTCCTATGGACATGGATGGAGTATCAAGCACTATTGATTTCTAGGTGATTGAAATTGTGGATGACATTTATCCCTATCAAGCTCTTCTAGGGATTTATTGGGCCTTTGATAACCTCATAATTATCAATTTAAAGAGGAGGCAAATGATCTTCGAGGACAGGGACATTCGAGTCACTGAACCATTGGACCCATGTGAGGGGGATCAATATGTTGATCCCGTGAAAGGTGAATTTAGTCAAGAGGTTCTAGATAATATTTATAATGTCACAACTCAATATGATGACTTTGTAAACCTGATTGGTGACGTAGTGCACCATTGGGTCTTGTGCCTATGACTCGAAAGAAGCCTACGAAGATTGGATGTTACAAGAATAGTGTGTTGGATAGGGATTTAGGTGCATAATCGACCTCACTTCGATGGGTTGTCACAGGCAGATATTTTTTTTTGGTAATATAAAGAGAAGATATGAGAGAGTCAGAGGATTCATGTATTACATTTTGTGATGTGTGCTACACCAGGTAGGTGGTGGGATGTGCCTAAGGAGCAAGTCACGGGATCACAACAATGTAAAGGCCTTTTGAAGGTTAGGTTCGAGACCTACTATAGGGTCCATGGAGGGAGATATTTGGGTATGAAATGCACCAAGACCCACGCGAAATGGTGCATTGCAGCATGGATGAAAGGACAAGTACTACAACAAGAATGGGTATATTGACTTTTACATATCTTTGATATCATTCTGGCCAATTGGTACATTTAATTAGAAGTGCACAGAGAAACATAGGATTAGGATGCAATGCCACAAAATTTCAAGGCGACATTTAGCTTTGAAGATATTCATTGAGGATGCTCCAACCATGATAAAAAATTGACCACTTTGAGGATTCCTGTAATATTTAAATTCTAAAGGTTGAGGATGAGTGCGTAGTTTAGGGACCACCATTGCAATATAAAAAATATGTAACCGATCAAGACCAGGAAAGTAAATATTAGAACCATGGAAACCAAGATGGTTATTGTTGGATATTAGTGGGACAATGAAACTATTGAGAAGGTTGCGTACTCACTGCATGAATACCGGGACTTGTTTCCTAATACATTTGAAGAGATGAGAGGGATTGTGGGTGAACTGGGAGAAATGAGGATTCCCTTGAAGCTTGATGTAAAGCTAGTGATCCAGGGGCCGTATCGAGTAAATCCTATCTACAGAGAAAAGGTTAAGTGAGAATTGGAGACAATTTTTCATGCAAGGATCATTCAACGAATGGAGGAATCAAAGTGGATCCATTTGATGGTGGTTTAAATAAGAAAATAGGCAAGATCATAATTTGGATGGATTTGTGCAAGTTGAATGATGCTTGTGTGCATGACCCCTTTCCTACCCCATTCACTGATGAGATTATGGAAAACGTGGGGGGGCAAGAAGCACACTCTTTTACTAATGGATTGTCGAGATACCACCAAAAGTGGATTTCCAAGGAGGACCAACATACAACCACTTTTGTGACAATGTGGGCTTATTTATAGTATATGGTGATGTCGTTTAGCCTAAATAATACACCTAAAATATTTTCCATAATAGTGGTGGTAGAGCTTAAGGAATTTATTCAAAAGTTCCTATTGGTTTACTTAGATTATTGGACTATGTTTAGTCTATTGAAAAAACACATTTGAGGTGTTACAGTTGATGGTAGAGAGGTGTAGGGAATTACAAATTTCTTTAAATCTCAAGAAGTGTATATTATGTGCTCATTTTGGTATCTTGTTTGGACATGTCATATGTAAACAAGGGTTGTTGGTAGAACCAACTAAGATTGTAGTTATCATGGATCTGTCGCCACCAACTACAATAAGATAGATGAGATCCAACATGGACCACGTAGAATACTATCATAAATTTATATAGGGATATGCCACGATTGTTGTGCCTATGGAGAGACTATTGAAGAAAGGAGTAGAATATCAATGAGCTGAGGATTATTAGCAAGATTTGAATACTTTGAAAGAATGAATGGTTTCAACGCCTATTCTAGTCTTCTTGGACTAGAGAAAGGAGTTTCACGTACATGTTGATGCTTCTTCAATTTCCCTAGGAGTGATGTTAGCCTAGCCATGTGAAGGAGAGGCTGATCATGCTATTGCCTTCTCTTGTTGCAATATATCAACCACTGAGTGAAACTATACTGTGACATAAAGAGAAGGGCTAGTGACAGTATACACCCTCCAAAATTTTATGCATTATTTGTTGGGCAAAAAATTTAAGCTATAGACAGACCATTCAACCTTCAAGTGCATAGTCAATAAGTCTAGGTTGGGAGAAGGGTTTGTCGGTGGTTGTTATACTTTTCAGAGTATGATTTTGAAGTGGTAGTCAAGTCAGGGAGATTGAATCTCAGCCTTGATCACCTGCGGCATTTGACTTCAGGTGAGGAGGTGCAGAACTTGAAGGATAAATTTCGAGAGGCAGAATTGTTAGCGGTAACCATGTTAGATGATTATTTTGTAAAACTTTCACAATTTTAAACACCAAGATGGCCCGAGAAGGGTATATAGTAATGCAAAACAAGAAGCTTATAATAAAGGTTGTGTAATATCAATTGATCATGGGAGTGATCTATAATATTCATGCCGACAGAGTCCTTAAGAGATGTGTCATGGAGCATGAGAAACCTATGATCCAAGAAGAAGTGCATGCACGGGTTGTAGAGGGTCCTTATGTAGGTTAGGCTATTGCACAAAGGATCTTATGTGCTAGGATTTGGTAGCCCACTATACACATTAATTCTACGGAATATTGCAATACCTACAATGTATGTGATATGGTAGGAAGGCCATCTCAGCGATATGAGATGCCCCTAAACCCCCAACTCAATTTACAATCATTTGATAAGTGGGATATTGATTTCATTGGGCCAATTGATCCAATGGTGAGGATGACTAGTGTGCAGTACATTATCACCACTACAAATTATTTAACTAGGTGGGTTGAAGCTACATTGGTGATGGACTATAGAGTGGAGACTATTGTGAAGTTTTTATTTGACCAAGTGGTAACCAGATTTGCATTCCCTAGAATTTTAATGAGTGACTAGGGGATAAAATTTATGAATTAAACTATAGAAACACTAATAGAAGATTTTGAGATTTATCGTAAGAAAAGTACTCCATATCATCCCCAAGCCAATGGGATAGTGGGGACTTACAATAAATTTTTTGAAATGACACTTAGCAAGGTATGTAACATATAGCAAAATGACTAGGACATGATAATTCCTATAGTTTTATGGGCCTATCACACTACATATAAAAGGTTAATTATAAAAAACCCATCCTAGTTGGTGTATGGGATGGAAGTTGTCACATTGATGGAGTTTCTGGTGCCTACTCTCTGCATCACACTAGCCACTCAGATGATAGAATTCGAAGTAGTGGAGAAGTAGCTACAAGATTTACTACAGTTGGAAGAAGATTGGGCATTAGCAAGCTTCCACTAGGAAGTGAAAAAGGTGCGAGATAAGGCATGGCATGATTGGATAATCAAGTATAAATAATTTTAGGAGGGAGGCTTGGCGTTACTATAAAATAGAAAATTCTTGTATCATCCAAGAAAATTCTAAATGTACTAGATGGGAAAGTATATTATTCAACATGTAATTGACGAGGGTGTGGTGCGACTCGCAAATCTGGATGGCACGTTGAATGAAGGATTCGTAAATGGGAGTAAGATGAAAGTCTACGAGGACAACAAAAATCTTGCACACCCTAGGTAGAGTATGGGAGAACCATTCTACTAGTTGTACATAAATAAGGCAGATTGGAATTAGGAGTAGAATAGTTAGAAGAAAAGGGTATTATGCTAAAGGTAATTTTTCTATTTTGAATTGTAGTGGAAGTGGATCACTATGCACATGATGAGGCGGATGGGGTTTCGCGCAGTGTTGGGGGCACCCGTACTAAAGATTCACTGTTGAAGGGTCAAAGAAACTAGACATGTGTCATAAACAACACTGCCAGGAGGGGCTCAAATCACAATTAATTTAGTTATGGTTGATGGAAAATGATGGGAGAGACATGACCAACGAGAAGGCATGGTGGCTAGTTCAAGGGAATTCTTCAAGAAAGTGACTAGTAATTATGAGTGAATCGAGGCATGTAAGGGGAAACTACTATAAAAAAGATGACAATCATGGCATGAAAAGGAAATCATCTTGTTCACCCACAATGAGCAGATAACCATTATAATGATAGGTCATGTCAAGTAGTGGTGTCAGAGGAAAGCCATTTTTTTGGATGCAGAAGTGAACAAGTGGGTAAAGTGGAAGAAAGTAAGTGGTACAGGTAGCTGAGGGTCATAAAATAGGAGTTTGAGGAAAAGTTCAACATTGTGAACCAAAATAATTCAGAAGAAATGAGATCTGAGGGAAGAGGAGGAGGTTGAGAAAAAGTAGTAGGTAAACTAGAATGGAAGAGGAAAGTTTAGTCACAAAAGAGAAGAAGAAGTGCACAAAATGTTTTCTATTCTCGCCAGAAGAAATGATAAATGAGCAGTAAAAAGAAAAGGTACTTTAGGGAAGAAAAGCTCGGAGCCTGCACCAAAAGATACAAGTTCAGAGTCAAGTGCCAAGGGGGTAGATTTAACAATCATTGTAGATTTCCAATACGACCCCAAATATGCACTGCCATTTTCAGGACCCCAGGAAGAAATGACAAACCCAAGGGAAGAAAATATATAGTACGAATGTGGCCCCTACCACCTCGAGTGCTTCACCAAGGAAAAGGGAGGAATATCATGTAGCAGATTAAGTACTTTGACCATGACCTTTGTGATCCTTCTTGACATCCCACTCTTTAGGATTATATGTAGTTGGTGTCGAATGTGCATAATGTGCCCGAGTTGAAACCCCAAGGGTTAGGTAAAAGGTTGGAAACCCTAGGAGTTTTGAATTTGTGTTATATACCGCACTTCAGATGAGGAGATGAGGTAACCTTTGTTGCAAAATGTCTATTATATACATGATGGATATTTATGGCTTAACAAATCAGTGTCGACTACTACCGAGGTAATCCACAGGATTACTGGTCTTTCCTGAGAGGACCCAAGATTTCTTATCAATGTTAAATCCCTTGTGTGGGGATGTGATACAACAGATTATTGAGGAAACAACACATTTTCTGACCGTGAATGTGAATAAATACATAGGTATAATGAATTTTAAGGCTAACCCTCATTATATTTGGGTTCAGCCATAAAGAAAACAATATAAGTGTTAGTTGAAACAACCAGTAGGAGAAATCGAGGGAATAGTGGATGCATGGGATCCTGCATGTAGAGTTCCAAAGGAGGGTTCCTCGGATGTAGAGACAATATTAAGTGGGGAGAATATAAATGGAACCCCCTTAAGCCAATATTAGCAGGAATCCTAGTCATTGATTACCCTGATGCCAAAGCCATGAGATGAAGCTGTGATTCTTGGAGGAAAACCACGGTCAGAAAAGAAAAGAGTACTTAGGAGCAACAAAAAAGCACATCTACGATAAAGGTCAGGAAAAAAAAACTACTCTCTTGTCCTGAGTTCAAATGGTATTGACAAAATATGACTTTAAACGCATTGGAGATCAAGTGGCAGACATTGTTTCAACTAGGTATGATACTTAGCAATAAATATTAAGTGAGATGGATGTTAAATTGATTGTTTATTTAGTTACCATGGAATTTAGGGGAAGGCCTTCTATGATACGAAGGTCGTATCACTAGGCTCAACCGCAGACCCACCTAGCTTTGTTAGCCTAGTAGCTGAAGCGAGTGTGTAGGATTCCAAGTGTTGTAATAGAAATATGGGAGGGGCCTGCATGAAAATCCTAAGCTTCCATTGCATACATCAAGATTCAACTATTAGAGTTAGGTTTTGGGGATTCGAAACAACTGTAGCATGATGCATCCTCGGAGGAACAAGTCAGGGTGGCCACTACAAAGGTAGATTTAGAATAGACTTAGAAGGTAGAGGAACAACTGCACCAGGAGCAGTTGAAACTGAAGAAAGATAATCTAGAATGGCACAATGCCTTTATTCAGGTTTATGAAGAGGGCATTGATTGGTTAATCAAGGAGACATCCCCTACCCGAAACATGGAAATAAAAATTAAGGAAGCCATCTAGGGACTGAAGGATTTAGTGACAAAGGTCAAAGCTAAGAAACAACCACAACTGTCATTAGAAGATCAATGATGTTATGAATTGACACAACAAAAGTAGGAATATTTGATCAATTACAGAAGGAGGTTTCAGGATGTGGTAGAGAAAGGTCATCCATAATGGAGTGCATTGTCCAAGGTTCCGGTTGTAACAAGGATTACTGAACAAATAAAAGAAGCAGATGAATAGATCCATTAGATTGATCAAACTGTGTGAAATATGGGCCCTATTGATAGAAGGAAAATAATGCATGATAAGGCATGACTTAGAGAAGTCGTAGGAAAAATTCGTGAAGAACCAGGTCATGGTAATTTTTATGAGTTCAAGGAACTATTGAAATATGTGCAGACTATAAACAACGAGGACATTGACGTAGTCACTAAGGAACTGCCCGTCGAGATGGAGCACACAAGAGATAAAATCAAAGCATAGGAACAGATATCGGAAACCTTCCAGAGGGTTGTGACGGAGAAAATTGATTCAACAAAGGACAAAGTGGCTTGAGGACGAGCCACTTTTTTGCATTAGGGGCCTATTGGAACCCATAAATGTTTTCAGAGTTTTTTGCATTGTTGGCCAAGAAATCAGAGATGACAAGAAAGAAAAGGATGAGATAGAGCACATAACAAGACCAGAATAGTGGGTAACATGTGGAGAATATGGAATTCATGCAGAGGAGTGATAGTAGAGCTTTAATAAGGAGGGCACATGCAGGAAATATTGACAATTATGATTATATAGAGGATGTAGTGGACTAGGGAGATCGTGGCAAGTAGGCATATGGAGATATTTTGAAGCAGGAGGATATGAGGTGGAGTGGGGGAATAAATATTTTGGACAGTCATGAACACACATCAGACAACTTAGAAGGATAAGAGAATTATCTTAGCAACCTCTCAAGACAATTGGACTGGTTGGACGGGAAACTAAGAGGATTCAAGAGGGTTGTGAATAACTATAAGACAACTCATTGAAGACGAACCTGGGGTTGGATAATTTGGTTGGAAGTGTTCTTAGGAGTAGATGGCAATGGAATGCTAAGTAGTTGCTCATTGGCCAAGTGTAGAAGAATCTATGTCTAGAGTTGGTGTATGTGCCAATGTCTGTTATATACAATGTGTGGGCATGTAGTCGAGTATTTCGTTGCTTCACAACCTTGCTATAATGAGTTTAGCCTCTGGTTATATAAATTTGTTGTATTTGGTTCACAATATGGTTTTTATTGTTGTTTGGTGTTATTCTGGATGGTCAATGAGCGTGTTAAATTAACTTATTAACTTTGGATGCTATGCCTCTTCCACTAATATGTATATGAACTGATGTTGGAGAAGTTGTTTTAACCTTTGATGCATATCTATATGAATATTGTTATGTTAGCTTATGATATTATGTGCATTGGGTTGATGGTTTATAATATTGTTAATGGTTTATAACTCTATCAGATAATCCAAATGTTTATTTTCTTAAGGTGCCTTGGAATATGGTTTATGGTGATGATTTCATCTGGTATGGACTTGTTGTGTTGTGTATAATAAATTTTCCTGAATAGGCATAAAGGGCCCATTGACTGATAGGGTTCAAGGTGTTGATTGAGGCCATGTGTGTCAATTGCAAAACTAGTAGAGTCTCGGGTCGACTCAGCCTTTTTTATAGGTAGTCCATGTTAGGGTTATTACACCACGCATAGTTGTTGTGAGTGTGTGTTGTGGGTTCAATAAAAAAAGTACAACCCCATGTGCAATGCGCAGTCACTGTAGCATGTTGGAGAATGTTTCATTCAATAATAGCATGTTTGGTAGGTCCTTATAATACTAGTGTATCCCCCTTATTGTTATTGTTGTGCACATGTAGTCCCCATATTGTTATTGTTGTTGCCCATAGAAGCCCACTATTGTTATTGTTGTGCCCTTTCATTATTATTGTTAAGTGTACTATGATTATATTGTGACTCCTTAGACTCCTATAATATAAAGAATGTATTGTCATTTGTATCATCCAAGAATTGTTCATTTATGTAATGTAAAGGAGGTTTCCCTCTCTAAGAGGATAAATTTTAATTCGTTGGCCTATCTCTTTGTGAGTTGCTTGCATAACATTTGGTTTCAAAGCTTTAAATTTTAGGGTTTCACTTCTTCAAACATGTCATCTTCGAATTTTCGCTATAAATTTATTTCTACAAGGCTTAAGAAGCTTATTTTTTTACCACGTGGAGCCAAAATCTTGATGAACTTCATGCCAAAATTTTAGAGCTCAGTTCACTATAATTTCAGAGATATGATCTAAGGAAGTTAGGGATTTTGCAAGCTCTAGAATTTTGTCTCAAACAAGTGACGTAGGGAAAATCGTCTTAACTTTTGGTTTAGACATCGGATTTGAATTGTATAAAAAGTGGTTGAAATTGCATGAAATTTAGTTATTTGTGTATCGATTTTAGTTCTTAAGGTTGAAATAGTGACACATGGCATACTGTACAACTTTGCTCTACTGAAGCAATAATTAATTAGGTCATCGTGGGAGATTGTGTATAAATCTTTTCTTGAAGAATCCAATCTCGATCAAACTCATGGGGTTGGAAAGAAGACTCACAAAACTACCAGAGAAAAAAATTTCAGAACTTAGAGAATTTCAGAAATTTCAAAACTTGAAAGATTTCAAAAATTTTAAAACTTGGAGAATTTTAGAAATTTCATATAGCTATTAATGAAAACTATTGTTCCATGTATTTAAAAAAAATCTATTCTTAATATTGTATACACATTTTTCAAAAATAATGATAGTTAACCTAAATTATATTGACGAATAAAATCAAAACTCTCCAAAGTAATACAATCAAATTAAATATAATTAGTAACCTGTATAATATTGAAAAATAGAATTAGAACATTGACATTTTAATTGAATAACATATTCGAATTATATAAAAGTAACATATTTTTTATATATATATAGAAAAAGAGAAACGGAAGGTTTGGTATTTCACCACTATTCATTCTATTCCAAAAGAAAATATAATAAATAATCATTGTATGAGCGAAAAGATAAATCATAAAATAATACTTACATTTTTCTTCTTCTTTTTCACTTTCCTCGCTTCGAACGTTCAATCAATAGTTTTAGTGTATGTTTTTGGAAAAAGAACATAAGATATTCGTTAAGATGAAGCATTGTGGCATTCCAAAGTATGGTCATCATTGATTATAGTCCTTATCTTTATGTTTAACTTTATCGGAAACTATAGTTTTTGCATGAGTTGTGATCTTCGGACTTTCTACTAATATAGTTTTAATTTAATCAAAGTTTTTATGAAATTTCGTATTAAATCAATTCATTTTGAAAAGAAATTTATTTTTTATTGGTTAAATTTTAGTAATTTAATAAACCATATATGACATTATTCTCCTAAGGAGTTAATAAATTAATAAAAATAAACAAATTTGGGAGTGGTCATTTTGGCCAAGTTTATAATGCATTTAATCACTCTAAAATTGTAGTTAATAATAAGAGCAAGTTATAATAATTTAGAATAGATCTGAGAATACCTATATTGAAGATGTGTGTTATGCAAGTTTCTTTCATCTATCACCATGTTTCAACAATGACATGACAAATATCATCCTCTACACCACTTTCTTGCCACATTTCTTCACCATTATCTCTACACAAAAAGAATTAAGGGTATTTAATGTAGTGTTGTGTATATATATTATATATATAATATATATAATATATATATAATATATATATATATATATATATGTGGATTATTTATACCACTAGCTTACACTAGCAACATCCCTTTTCCTAGTAATTCATGAGCAATGTCTAATCCATTTGCATTTGATCCTGTGTGAAGATATGCTAGGAAAAATAAGATATGACCCATACTTATTATATATAGTTCTTGTCAAAAAGAGAAAGAGAGCCAAAGAAAATGGCAACAATTGAAGGGATACACTTATTACTTACTTAAACATGGATAAGTTGTTCCTAGGTCTCCTTCCTTCACTATCTGTGTTCGATTATAATCTCAATGCCTCTATTATTATAAAGGAATCAATATTCTTCTCTACAATTTCTGTAATTTCCCTTCATTTTATTTCTCCACAATTTCCTTGTAGATACATAACAAAAATTTAGTGTTAATTAAATTGCTTTAATTTGTTTAACTGAATCTAGCTTGATTTGATGTAATAAATATTTGATTCTCCCATTTCTATGCAGAGGAGACATTGCATTTTGTAGTAAGGAATCCATATAACAATGGTTAAGCAAAATAAAAAAGAACATTGTAAGCATCACTAGCATGAAGAAAGGAGGGTGGGTCAACTTCTCTTATATTTGAAGCACAAAAATACATAGTTGCAATAATATTATGAATAAAGGGGTTCCAGTTTTGAATGAGAGGCCCAATAATTTTTCCTCTAGTAAAGTATAAAATTTGTCTACTCTAGTCTAACGATTAATGGGTAATTTTACCACGAAATATACTGCTATAAACATGTTCCTTAGAAACTCGAAATGAAAAAATTATTTTCCTAATCATACAAGTAGTTTTTAACATTTTTTTAGTCTAACTTGATTTTTTTATATTTGAACATAGTTCATCCAAATTGACGGAAAACTTAGAATTCCTGAGTTACATTAGAATTAAGTTTAACTATTTTACAAAAATTACAACCCCATCCTTTAATCTAAATAAAGTTTTACCATAACCTTACATAAGTCATTGTTCTTATAGTATGGAAGGCTTATTATACTTGAATATGAGGCTAAAAATGTTGCTTTATAGTTGTCTCCATTAAAATACAACATTACAAAACTCGATAATTCATTTACAAGTTGGAGGTGATACTTTGACCTGCCTCAATTCATTCAAAATGTATATTGATTCTTGGGCACTCCACAATATTTCAATTACATCCATTTCCCTCACTTGTTGGATCAATTAAAGAAAAGTGTTCAATATATTTGGCTATCATTAAGTAATTTTCCCATCCTAGTCCATCATCAAAGCCTTTGCTCTTGGTGTTGAATCTAAGAAATGGCATACTACTACTTGTAGAACCATATTTGGTGAGATGGACTCCTCTAAAAGTAGTAAATCCCTTCCAACACAATGTTCTTATAGCCACAAGTGCTGAGGAATTCCTAATGTTGTCATGAATATTAGTTGTTACATAAATCACCAAATTACATTGGATACAGATTTCATCTTATTAATCATGAAATAGTAAGCTTTCCATAATCTAGTTTAGGACCTATGAATGAGTCAACTTTTTCAATTGATGGAACCATTGATGGTGAATCATGGAGACTCCATACATACCACTCTACAAATCCATTTTCATTTCTTTTTCAACCATAGTCGATCAATGCTTGTGCTGAACAACTTTTTCCTTAGGATGAATTATTGTCTCAAATAAAATTTGAGCGAACACTAAAATTATTGTTTGATAGAGATTAAACCTTGCAAGTCCCAACAAAATTTCCTAATGAGAACCTAGCTAAAAAAAGTGGATGCATGTAAGCCACACACTAAAGGATGTAGTTGGGCCTAGGATTGATATATGTGGGTCACATTGCAATAAAGTGATTGGTATCTAAACCTATTCGAGTCATGGATGGTTTATTTCATTAATATTTTGTTGAATTCTTATTAAGTGTTTAAGGCGAATTTCCATTCATTATTGACCTAAATCCACATTTATCTTTATTGGTGGGTGCCAGTCACTTTGATATTGGAATGAAAAATTATCCAACTAGGTCAAATCCACATGTTCTTCTTATTATGTGTTCAAATCTAATTGAATATATTTGTAGATCTACTATATTTCCTTTTCTAATTAGAAATGATCATGAAATTTTGAATTTCAATAAAATATTGTACCCATGAATTCTAAAAAATACAAATTGAATGGAGCATATGGTTGAACCATTATCAAAACCCACTCACAATGATGGAAACAATGTACAAATTATGAATAGGATTATCAATAATATATCATCAAACTCTCGATCAATATAATGGAAATATTATAGGACTGGAGCAAGATAATGCTACCCAATTGTGACATACTAGTTTCAATGGAAATCTGGGAAAAGATAAATATGATCACCAAAATGAATTATTAGAGGTACCTACACAACTTTTAGGAACATTGTTGAGCCTAAGAATTAACCTTAAAATACATCCACTTTCACTCATTCAACATCCACTTTCTCTCCATTAACACATTTTCTCACCTCTATTCCACCACCATGTCATCACATTAGCTTCAGTTTCATCATTAAATGGGTTATCATTGTGCTTTCCAACACATTATTAATTCTTAGTATTTTTAAGAGAATTTGTGGTTAAACTTTAGAAAATAATATCCATATACTTATACCTAATAATTAGAATGAGTTTGTTGACATATGTAGGTACAAAGGAAGCTTCTAAGGCACCCTTATGTGGCACTCTATGTTCAAATTCGAATTTGAGGAGATCATGGACCTCATGGAGAAGATCATGGAGGACAGGGTTATGTGTCACCATTGGTTGAGAGATATGTGGACTTGAAGAGGGAATAGTGGATCATCATTATGAGTTTGTTATCCCATCTTGTTTTATAAACAAGAATCTTATCTCCTTCATTTGTAATCTTAATTTTTAGAATTTAGAAACTTAGTCCTTCATTTGTAATTTTAGATTTTAGAATCATTGTAGTGTAGAGTTTAGGACTTCTAGGAATGTAGAACTTGGAGCATGTAATTTCATTTTTTAATTGATGATAAATAAAGTGGATTGGATTTTCTTCTACATTTGAGTTCTTTCTAGGTGTGCTTGTGGAGCTATGGAGGGCCCCCATTGCCTCACTTGCATGCTCGTTTTATTTTGGTAATCTTTTGTTTTATGTTTGTTTGTAAATTTAATTAGATTAAATTATTGGTTCATATGTTTGAAATATTAACGAATGGCCTTTCGTAAGAAAGTATTAATGTTTCTTTCAATGAATCTAATTTGTTATTTAATGTTTGATTTCATTAGTTTAAGTTTTTGATTCATATGATTGATATATAAATGAATAGTCTCTTGTAAGAGAGCTTTAATATTTCATGCAATCAATCAGAATTAGGTTTAAGTGCTTTAATTTCATTAGTTTAAATAGTTTGTTGATTAAGATGATTAGAAATCTTAATGAACAGTCTTCTGTAAGGGAGCCTTAATATTTCTTACGCTTGTCACAATGTCTTTAGATTTCATTTTGTTAAACAACTAAATAGGTGTTGGAGATCCCAATGAAAGAACTCCTATAAAGGAGCTTTGGCATTTCTTCACCTAGCTTAGTTTAGTTTGTCTCTAAGTCCATATATATTGGACGATCCTCGAAGTTTACTTACCTAGATTGATAGTAAATGAAACTCTAATTTGCATCTGCATTTTAGACCCAACAAACAACATGTAAAAGGATGCAACATAGGTAAGGAAAATGTCTCATTAAATATATATAACTTTTATTTATTGGAAAATGGTATCACTTAAAAAAAATGGTGTTTGTCTAATATTGATATGTTATGTTTTCTCCAAAACTTAATGAATATGTTGGTGCTAGGATTTGGGTTTAGTACATAAACGATGGAACTTTTGGAAACAAACTTGTAGGTTTGTAGAAAATATATGGATATTTTTCATCATTATTTTTCCATAAATTTTAAATATTGAATATTTTAATACCCTCATAGTAAGGCCTAACAGTTGACCTTGTCATTTTAACACTATATAAAGCAACATAGTGATGTGTTAAAATGATAAGGTCAACTTCCATGCCCCGCTATGAGGGTCTTAAAATATTCATATTCTTTTTTAAAACCACATATGTCTTTGTTTATGCTAATGTTGTTTCTTTCTTTATTTTAAAATAGATCAACTAATCAAATGTGATAGTGGAAATAAAGTACACACCTTTTATAAATTTGATATATGTACAAAAAATATTAAACTTAAAACAAAATAA
>APFE031286223.1:0-11917 GCA_000404065.3 Pinus taeda | reverse complement strand
TTACTGTTTTAGTCATTTTAGTGCGGTGCCATTTTACAACAGATGGAAAGTAATTTTGAAAAACCCAAAGAGGTTTTTGTTACGCACGAGCCATATAACAAAAATTTCTTTCAGTTTATTCACAGGTGTCATGGATTGGGATATGTGACTAGATGTTTACAACTCATTTTCATAGATTTAAATTTTTAATGATTTTCTGTTTTGGAGATGATTTTGTGGAACAGATTACGAGCTACTGGAAACGAATTTCCCAAATTTGAGAGATTTTCTTCTCCAACATGAACTTATCTATAAAAACCACTTTCAGTTTTATAACAGGTGCTATGGTTTAGGAGATACAACTTCATCTTCAACACCTATTTTCATAAATTCGGCCCAAGTTTAATGTAAGTAATTCTATTTTGAAGAAAATGGTTGAGCTCAATCCCTTAGTACAAAGATGAGAAAATGTATAAATTTTGTGAATTTCATAGTGTAGGGGTTGGATTTTGGTAGAAGGTTGGACTCTTGAGAAAGCAAGGAGCTTCATTATACACTCATATAAGTTTTTGGCTAAGGAATTGAGACTAGGGTTTGCAGTACTCTTTGGGATCCCTGTGGAATTTTTTTTGGTACAGTGCTTTCTTATGTCTTTGTGAATTCATTCATGTGTTATATGTATTATTTCTCTTTATTTCTTCTTAGCTAAACAAACAAGAGTGTAAGTAGAATACATTGCAATTACAGTGCTCTACTTAAAGTTTGCTTTAGTTTCTTGATGTTTTTGACTGTTTGGAGAGGATCCATGGATTCTCTTGCCCTCTTCAACTCCTCCTCTATTTGATCCATCCATCTCACTTGATTTAGAGTGCCAAACAAAGTTGCCTACCTTGCCCCATTGAGACCCTTGCAAGACTGAGCCTCATTCCATGCACCCAAGATCTGCCTTTCCCTTAGAGCCCACAAAATCATCATTTTATTCAATAAAACTGCTTTACATCTATACCTAGACTAAGATCAGTAATCAAATCAGTTATCTCAAGCCTTTAGTGATCATAATTAGCTGATATTGACCCAGAGAGAGCCTTCTCCTGACCTGGTAGGGCTAGCTACCAGGTTGAACGTGGTTTGATGTTGGCCCTGGATCCTACCTTTTTAGCCTGAGGTAAATCTAGGCTTAACACATCAGATTTACAACTTTTAACCAAAATCTAGGATCTATGCCCCAAAAATTCACTTGGGGTATCCCGTTCCCAACATTAATTTCTTTGATAATATATGGCCCTAGCCAATGCATCTGAAATTTACTCGGAAATTTAGTGAACTTACTATCATATAGCAATACCATATCGTTTATCTTGAACATGCAAAGCTTGATGTGATGATCATGCGAGGATTTTTCACATTCCTTCTGTAATTGATGATGGAACCCAGTTAAGAATCGATCCTCTTGAAGCTCCATCAGCAGCGCGATCTGTTCCTCCAAGGATTTATGATTTTCGATACCTGTGAGAGCTGCTATGCATAGACTAGGCACAATATACTTCATTGGCATCATAACTTCTACACCATTGACCAATATGAACGATGTTTGTCCCATCAGCTTCTTGCAAGTAGCCCTATATACCCATAGTACCATAGGTACCCGCACATCCCAGTCATTTTGTTGCACGTTGCAGATCTTTGTCAATGTGTTCTCCAAAATCTTGTTGAAGGTCTCAATAGTTCCATTCGCCTGTGGATGATACAAAGTGCTCTTCTGTGATAGACCTAAAACTCCTCAGTTAACGTGCTGATTGTATCATTTTGGAAGTGCATACCTCAATCACTCATCACACCTTCAATGAGACAAATCTGGTTAAGACATACTGAAACATAAACTTCACTGTCGTAGCCCCTGTACAATCCTTAACCGGCTATGCCTCTGCCCATTTGGTTAGATACTCTGTCACGGTGACGATGTAGCGTGAAATAGTTTTCTTTCCTAGGGGATGAGTTGGCCCAACAAAACCAATCCCCCATTTTTCAAATGGCAGCAACGATACTTGAGGCTGTAATGGTAATTCATCCCTTCACTATGGTCTGCCCATTCTTTGACACACATCGCATATCTTACAATACACTTTAGAATCCTTATGTAGCGTTGCCCACCATAGACCTGCATGAAAAATATTCTGTGCATTCATTTTTCTTACATAGTGTCCTCTCGTGGCCCCTCCATGAGCTTCAGTGAGAATGCTATTTCTCTCAAAATCCGGCACATATCTTCACAATATCTCATCTGCACCCATCTTATACAAATGTCCCGCAATTACTGAAAAGTCTATCGCACGCACTACTAACTCCTTATTTTGCTCACTTTTTTACCCTTCTAGAGCCATCCCCATAGTTAATAAATGAATGATATCTATAAAATTATTATCCACTATGCGCACTGCCAAGCGCTGCGCATCTGGAAACCCTTCCTCCAAATTAGTAGGTTCCTCTCCTGTTTCAATCTGCGACAGATGGTCAAGTCCTACATTCAACCACCCTGGCTTCACAATGACCTCAAAGTCATACTCCTAGAATAGTAGTAGCCATCTACATACATTCCCCCCCAACACAGGCTTATTGACCAGGTATTTCAAGGCATAATCATTTGTGCACATTTTGAAATGTCTGCGCAATGGATAGTGCCTAAATGTTTGAAGTGCGTACACCATGGCTAACCCTTCGTGCTCCATCAGTGAGTAATTATTCTCAGCCTTTGATAATTTCCTACTCACCAAGGCTATAGGATGGTCCATTTCTCCCTCACCAACTTATGTTAATACTACACCCAACACAATGAAAGAGGCATCGACATGTACATGGAATTCATTCTTCCAAATAGGGAAGACCAAGATCAGCGTAGTAACCATATTTCCTTTTAATGCATCCAAACTACACTGACATTCTTCATCCCAATAAAATGTAGCATCCTTCTTCAACAATTTCTCCATGGGCATGGTGATTTGAGAATATGCCTTGATAAATTTTCTATAATATCCCATATTTTCCAATGTTGTGCTCCACTACTTTACATTCCTCGGGGCCTCTAGATTCACTATCACTACAATCTTGGTAGGGTCCACCATCAACCCTTGCTTGCACACCACATGACCCAGCAGGATTCCAAAGGGAACGCAAAATATGCATTTCTTTAGATTCAATGTGATCTGGTATCTATGACACGTATCCAACATCAAGCACAGACTTTCTACATGGCGCTTTACTAATCTAAACACTATCCAGTCATCAAAGTACACTTCCAAGAACTTATGAATAAACTCCTTGAATGTCGTGATGACTGTGTGAGAAAATATCGTAGGCACATTCTTGAGTCCAAACGACATTACAGTTTATTGAAAACATCCCCATTTTGTCACGAAGGTTGTTTTGCTTCTATCCTCAAGTGCAATCTTGATCTGATGGTACCCCGAAAACCCATCAGTGAATGCGTAGGCTTCCTTCCCTCCAACATTGTCTAATACCTCATCAGTAAACGATGTCAGAAATGGATCATGGGCACACACATCATTGAGCTTCCTTAGATCTACGCAAATCCTTATCTCGAGCTTCTACTTCTTCTCCTGAACCACCATTAGGCTCACCCAATTAGATTCTTCCACTGGTTCTATGATGCCTGCTTCCATCTTATCCAACTCCAAGCAAACCTTTTCCTTGTACTTAGGATTCAAGTGATGTGGCCTCTGATTAACAAGCTTCGTATCCGGCTTTAGAGTGATTTTTATAACAACGAAGTCTCCTATTATGCCCTTCAAGTCCAAAAACTTAGTAGGTAATAGATCTTGATATTCACGAAGTAACTCAGCAACCTTATCCATGGTAGCGTCATCCTAATAATCCCCATTTTTTGCAAACTTTGGTTCTGCTTCAGTCCCAATGTTCACTTGCTTGGTTTTCAACGGAGCAGCGATGTTCGACTTGTCTATTTATGGGCCCTTGACTTTGCAATGACTTTTGGCCTCTGGAATATTAATATTTCTTAGATCTTAATCCTCCTCCTCGGTGGTCACATTATAAAATTTTAGCGCATGGCAAAGCTCGATGCTCCAATCTGGTTGGATCCATTCCAGAGGTTCTTGCGGTATTCTGAAGATCACTGCTGTAATCTCCTGCAAAGCCTTATCAATGCTCTTGAAACCATGTTCAAAACTAAAGGTCATTAATAATCCTTCCCTAAATATATCCCACTCTGTGATGCCATGGAAAAGGTCTGTCTCCAAATACCAATTCATGCAGATTGTGTCTAAAGTATGGCAAAATAAGTGCACCCACTCCGGATGCAGCTCTGCTTCATAAGATTTAGTCCACTTCAGTAGGTGATCATGTGGATCATCCCTCCCATAATATTTCTCAGTCAATCAAAGGTTAGGCTACCTAAACCATATCCTCATCATTCTTCTATAATCCCACCATCCATCAAAGCTATCCTTATGTGTACCCCACCATCGTGCAAGCGTAGTGAGCAGTGCTAAGTCTAATGCTTGGAAGCGGTGATGCTCAGGGACTTCACGTTGAAATGCATCCAAAAACCTATCCACATTAGTTAACCCATCATAATAAGGTAAATTCATGACCTCAGACAAAATGCAACGCAACGGTTTAGTCATTATATTGCAGCGCAGTATAGATACTTCATGCAGTTGATTCTACCAATGCTCCAACTCTTCATCTGAATCAGAGGTGCAAGAACTCTCATAGTCCCATGCAATCTTTCCATCTGCTCTTGGATTGATCCAGTCTTGATCTTGCATTGCTATTTTGTAGATCTGGTCTAAATCATCCTCACTTTCTTAATAATGGCAGACCAGTTCAGTGTAGCGCGGTTCTTCTATAGGGTCCAACAACACTACAACTCGAAGTGATTTCTATTCAAATGAAATTGTCCTCTTCTTCAAGTTGATGAATCCATTCATGTTAATGGACCAACCAATTCTAAAGAGTGTGGGTATGGATTATTGTCATCAATGATCTCTATTTCTTCAAAATCAACCAGTTGCACTTGCACCTTCTATATCAACTGTTACTCCATATAGTCATCCCATTTGAATGATCTTCTGTTGGTTTTCCATTCTAAGCTAGATCGGAGACCACTGTAGCCCAGGTCTCCCCATTTTTTCCCATGTTTGTTTAGGCAAGAAATTCACGTCAAACCCAAGATCTAGAATGACTTGGTCCATCTCATAATCTCCTATCTGTGCAGTGAGCCTCCTCTCGCGCCCTGTTCTAGCTTTATTCTCGCCAATTTTTCTTACTAAGCGATGTCCATCAGGGGCATTTTCTTTTCCCGCGCATTTTCTTATTAATTACTAGAGGCCTTTCACATATCTTCTATCACGTAGTTTCATGCAAGTCTCCAAGAACATGGTAATCATAGAGGGATCAACCTCTCTAGGCATGCTTATCTCTTGTACTTTTCTCTGGCTTGTTGAGATGGAGGCCTCAATGAAGCTTTTCTTGGCTTCCATAAAAGTTTCCTTAGCACGCACCAAATCAAAACCAACTTCATTTTTTGGGGCCTTGTGGACCCATCCATCCTATTTAGGTTGTTTTTCTTTGTCATCACCAGTTGTGTTTCCCTTCTTAGCACTATGTTCACGCTATGGTCCTCCTCATGGGGCTCAACTCTCATCATCTGTAAGTTCTACGTAGGTTGTTGAAGCTATGTTAGGTCCCTATAATACTAGTGATGCCCCCATTACTATTCTAGTTGTATCCCTTATTAATATTGTTGTGCCCCTATTGTCCCCATATTGTTATTATTGTACCCCATAGAAGCCCTCTATTGTTATTTTTGTGCCTTTATATTATTATTGTTAGGTCAGCTTGGTTATATTGTGACTCCTTAGAATCCTATATATAGAAAGGAGGTTTTGTCATTTGAATCATCCAATAATTATTCATTTGTGTAATGTAAAGGAGGTTCCCCCCTTCAAAAGGCTGAATTCTAAGTCGTTCAACTATCTTTTCTATCTTTTTGTGAGTTAGTTTCATAGCATTCGGTATTAGAGCTTTGGATTCTAGGGTTTCGCTACTCAAAACAAGCCATTGTGGAATTTTCACTATAATTTTTTTTTTTTGCAATGTTTCAGATGCTAACAAAAAAAACCCATTTGGGTGAAATCGTTCTTAACCTTGGGTCCAAAATTCAGAGCTTTTCGCTCTATATTGGCGGAGATATGATCTGAGCAATTTGGCCTTTTTGCAGACTCCCGAATTACATTCCAAATAGGTGACCCGGGGAAAATAGTCATAAATTTTGTTTTGAGCATCAGATTTAAATTTCGTAAGAAGTTACAAAAAGAGGATGGACTCTAGTTTCTTGTATATATTTTTCAGATCCTAAGGGAAAAATAGTGACACGTGGCACTTCATACAAGTTCGCTCTTCTGAAAAGGTATATAATCAGGTCATCTTGGGAGATTGTGCATAAATCTTGCTTGGAGAATATAAATTTGATCAAACTGGTGGCATTGGATAGAGGATGTAGAGAGCTACTGCAGATCACAATTTTAGAACTGGAAAATCTGTAACTGCAGAGATACATCAAATGCAATATCGAGCTCCTACAAAGTGAAAAAAGATCTGTAGATTTTTTAACTTTTTGCATAAGCTTGGTTTAAAAAATTATTTTGAAGAAATTCAAAGAGCATAGTGAAGCATTATTATTGGTAACTGATGCCACGAGGAAAGAAAATGAAAACACCTAGTAAGCAACCTAAAAGCTCTAGCATGACTCATGAAGAAGAGGAAGAAATGCAACATGATATATCAAATTACGAGACCAAGTGCAACAAATGTCACTCACACAAAAAGTAACAAAATCTAAGATGGATGGTTTAAAGAAATATGTAGAAGCTAAGATGAATGATGCGAAAGCTAAGATGGATGATTTGAAGACAGATTTGAAGACAGGCATGGAAGGTTTGAAGACAGATTTGACAACGTTTCTACAAGGAATGCTTACTAATGGTGAAAGGGTAGTAAAGGAAACTCATGATGAGAACAAAATAAATGCTAATCATGATTTCATAGATTCTAAAATTGGATCGAAGACCCAGCATATTCCAAAAATTGATATGACGAAGTTTGATGGCAAGGATCCCATAACATGGATACTATAGATGGAGCAATTTTTCGATCTCCATAATGTGCAAAACACACAAAAGGTACGTATTGCAACTTTGTATTTGGAACCAAATCAGTTTGTACGGTATCAATGGCTTTGCTCTCATAAACAAATTGTCACTTGGGAAATTTTTACAAAAGAAATGACAGCACATTATGAGGATACAAAAAGCAACACCTTTTTTAGCCAATTGATAAGTCTTAAACAAAAGGGTTCAATGATGGAGCACAATTAAGAGTTCCAAAAATTGAACATAAGAGTAAAAAATATTCCAGAGGAGCATAGGATTGATGTGCTCATAGGGACTTTGAAGGAGAATATCCAACATGATGTTTGCCTTTGGGAACTTGATTCATTGGAGAAGGCATTCAGGTTAGCAAGAAAAATGGAAAGCAAAATTATGGCAACCAGGAAGCCCACCACTCACAACTATAAAGATGGAAGTGTTGTTGCCCCTAACCTTCCACAATCTATAAGGTTGACACCACAACAATTGGAAGCAAAAAGAGAAAAAGGGCTTTGTTATAGTTGTGATAGAAAATACACTAAAGGTCATAAGTGTGCTGAGAAGAAATTATTCTACATAGATTGTGAAGAGGAAGAAGAAAATTAACAAGAAAGGTCAAAAGAAGTGGATATACTCTAGGAACAAAGCCTAGATAAAGAAGAAATGAATACGACCATATCTTGTAATGCATTGGCTAGAATTACCACTCTTCGAACCATCAAGATAGAAGGACATATCAAGAAGAAAAAGGTAATAGTGTTGATTGATTCAGGAAGTACCCACAATTTTATTCATTGTAAGATAGCAAAAGAATTAAATTCCCTCCTATATCCAGCACCAGAGTGTCAAGTGATGGTTGCAAATGGAGGAATGATAAATTGCTCTAGAAAGTGCCATAATATCAAGCTATCCATGGGAGAATATGTATTGAATAGTCCAATGCTTTCCATTCCAATGGGAGGTGCTGATGTTGTACTAGGAGTTCAATGGGTACAATCCTTTGGTACAATAGCTTTTAAATTTCAAGATTTTTTCATGAAATTTTATGCAGAAGGAAAGGAAGTTGAATTAAGGGGTATTGTAGGGAAACTGGGAAATATAATCAACCCTAACGGTATGACAAAGCTTCTAAAAAAGGAACAACATGGTGTAGTTGCACAATTATGTTCGCTAGATGTTTCCACATCGAAATCATCTATTTCTCCAAATCTCCAAAAATTCTTGAACAATCATTCCAAGGTATTTGAGACTTCCAAAGGTCTCCCACCTATTCGTGATCATGATCATGCTATTCATTTGATTCCAGAAGTGTTCCTCCAAACATCAAGCTGTACAAATATCCATATTCCCAAAAAAGTGAAATTGAACGTATGGTTGCAAAAATGCTAGAAGCTAGTATAATTCAACCTAGCCAAAGTTATTTCTCTACTCCAGTAGTATTGGCGCACAAGAAGGATAAATCATGGCGCATGTGTCTGGATTATAGGGAGCTCAACAAGCTCACTATTAAAGATAAGTTTCCCATTCCTATCATTGAAGAATTATTGGATGAATTGCATGGATCAATTTACTTCACCAATTTGGATCTTCGTTCAGGATATCATCAAATCAGAATGAAGACTGAAGGCATTCCGAAAACAACATTTAGAACTCATGAGGGTCACTACGAATTTTTGGTCATGCCTTTTGGCCTTACCAATGCACCTTCTACATTTCAAGGTTTGATGAATTCCATTTTCAAACCCTTCTTTAGAAAATTTGCTTTAGTATTTTTTGATGATATACTAATCTACAACAAGTCTTGGAAGGATCATGTTGAACCTGTTGATAGGGTGCTACAACTATTGGAGGAGAAACAATTATATGCAAAAAGAACCAAATGTTTCTTTGGCGTACAAGAGGTGGAATATCTGGGTCATATTGTATCTCATGAAGGAGTTAAGGTAGACCCTAGCAAAATTAAAGCCATTAAGGAATGGAAAATCCCCACATCCATAAAGAATTTGCGAGGATTTCTCGGGTTGACAGGGTATTATTGCAAGCCCGTTAAGAATTATGGGAAAATAGCAGCACCTCTAACAGTATTATTGAAGAAATATGCATTTTCACTGACTCCAGAAGCAATAAAGGCCTTCAAACATCTTAAAGAGGCAATGTGCCAAGCATCGGTCTTAGCTACACCAGACTTCACAAAAACTTTTATTTTGGAATGTGATGCTTCAGGAAATGGAATTGGTGTTGTTTTAATGCAAGATGAAAGACCCATTGCTTTCGAAAGTCATCCAATCAAGGCAAAGTATTTACACAAAGCTATTTATGAGAAGGAAATGTTGGCAATAGTACATGCACTTAAGAAATGGCGACCTTACCTAATGGGAAGACACTTCAAGGTAAAAACAGATCATGGTAGCCTCAAATACCTTTTAGAACAAAGATTATCCTTTCAAGAACAACAAAAATGAGTCATAAAGATGTTGGGTTATGAATTTGAAATCATCCACAAAAAAGGGAAGCAAAATGTTGTGGCAGATGCACTCTCAAGAAATAATGAGGATGTGGAAGCATTGTTGTGCACCATTTCTATTATCCAACCATATTGGATACACGAAGCAAGGGAGGAATGGAAGGATGATGAAGAAGTGTGGGCACTTATTCGAAAGTTATAACAAGATTCCAGTACATCTGATACATTTAACTGGAAAAATGATTCGTTATGGTACAAATATCGCTTATACCTCTGTAAGAATTCCCAACTCAAAAAAAAGATTCTTTTGGAATTGCATGCTTCTCCCTTAGGAGGGCACTCAGGATTTTTAAAAACTTACCATAGGGTTAAGAAGTAATTTTTTGGGGATGGCCTTAAATCAGATATTCAAAAGTTTGTGGCAGAATGTTTGGTTTGCCAACAAAATAAAGCTAAAACAATTAAGATTCTAGGTCTATTACAACCTTTATCCATTCCAAGCCAACATTGGGAGGAGGTTTCAGTGGATTTTATAACAGGTTTACCCAAGTTTGAGGGAAAGTGCGTCATCATGGTGGTAGTTGATAGACTTACCAAGTATGCACACTTTTGTGCATTATCACATCCATTTAAGGCTAGAACAGTTTCTAATGCATTTATGGAAACAATTCAAAAGCTACTTGGGAACCCAAAGATTATTGTAAGTGACAGAGGTTCCATTTTTACTGGAAATTTTTGGACAGAATTATTTTCTTGTCTTGGTACTCGGTTAGCTCATAGCTCATCTTATCATCCTCAATCTGATGGGAAAATTGAGATAGTAAACAAATGTTTGGAAGGTTATCTTCGTTGCTTTTTATATGATAAACAGACACAATGGGTCAAATGGTTGCCTCTAGCTGAATGGTGGTATAACACTTCCTTCCATACTGCAACAAAAATGACCCCATTTATGGCACCTTATGGATATCAGCCACCATCCGTCACATCATATTTAAGAGAAAATTCTAAGGTTCAAGCAATGGAACATCACATTGAGCATCAATAACGAGTTCTTCAACTCTTAAAGGATAACCTCATGTTGGCGTAGAATAGAATGAAACAACAAGAAGATAAACATCACAATGAAAGAAGTTTTGATGTAGGTGACTGGGTATTCCTACGGCTACAACCATATAAACAAATGTCCCTCAAGCAAGCGAAGAAGGATAATAAGTTATCACCAAACTATTATGGTCTGTACAAGGTGCTGCAAAAGATTGGAACTATGGCATACAAATTGGAGCTTCTTGCAGCTTCTCGAGTGCACCCAGTTTTCCATGTTTCATGTTTAAAGAAGGTTATATGCGACAAGATCCTAGTTCAAACAATATTGCTAAAACTTGACGAGGAAGAAAAAATTATATTGGAACCGGAAGTAGTCATAGAATCAAGAACTCGACAACTATGAAATCGATCCATTTCAGAGTATCTCATCAAGTGGAAGAACTTATCTGCTAAAGATTCCACATGGGAGGATGAGACTTTTATATAGAATCATCCAAAACTACTCAAGCATTGAGGACAACATTTTTTTGAAGGAGAAGGGCATGTTAGGTCCATATAATACTAGTGATGCCCCCATTACTATTGTAGTTGTATCCCTTATTTATATTGTTGTGCCCCTATTGTCCCCATATTGTTATTATTGTGCCCCATAGAATCCCTCTATTGTTATGTTTGTGCCTTTATATTATTATTGTTAGGTCGGCTTGATTATATTGTGGCTCCTTAGACTCCTATATATATAAAGGAGGTTTTGTCATTTGAATCATCCAAGAATTGTTCATTTGTGTAATGTAAAGGAGGTTTCCCCCTCGAAGAGGCTGAATTCTAAGTCATTCAATTATCTTTTCTATATTTTTGTGAGATGGTTTCAAAGCAAGCTGCGCCTTTTTCTCCTACATCTTAGCTATCAACACTAGGAATTCTTCTATAGTGTGATCAAACTGGATGTAATATTAACATGACGAGTGTGTCTGATTTTGACACTCTCATGCATAGTGCCCTGGTGTACCACAGTTGTAATAAATAACCTGACCCTGACCTCTACCAGGCCCTCCTCCCCCTTGGCCTTATACTCGTCCCTGAGATCCTCTACGTGCTCCTCTGGCACCCTGCTCTGGAGGCTGAGTTTCTTCTTGAATTTAGTAGGTAGGCATTATTTCCATCATTAGTTCATAGTGTTGGGTTGTGTTATATTCTTTCCACGACTAACCTACGTAGTGAACCGGGGGGTTAGAGGGGGGGC
>APFE031286210.1:0-11626 GCA_000404065.3 Pinus taeda | reverse complement strand
CAAGCAATCCGTAAAACTGCTTATACACCTTGGCAATCGTATGAGAACCAAGGACTTTCCGTACTGCAGTCAATCTTCCCGAATATTGTGTTCGGTGTGTTACGGTTCACAAGGCGGCAGACTCGGCTTCCTATGGATAAAGGATGCAAACCTAGTGGAGTCTCCCCATATATACGCGACGGTACGTGGGAGCCCAAATTCGTGCTAGACCACAATTGAATCACACCAGGAGGAATCACCCAACCTTAATGCGAAAACAAGAGTGACTAGGTTTAACGACGCCGGAGCACGTCTCTAGCCTAGACCTCTAGATATTTGCGTTAAGTTCCAATGCGTTTTTAGATAAATTCGGCTTATTTTACGATTGATCTTGAATTAAGTTTTGATTTCAGGTCCTACCGTATGATCTCTCATAATTACTTAGATGCACACTACATGCCAAAGAACATCATTCCGTTCGATGAATTCTAACTATGAGAAGGCTAGGAATTTTCCAATCAAACAAAATGAACTCAAGCAATCAAACAACCTAATGCAACTAATGGCAAGGAAACAAAACTTTTCTTTTGAAAACACAAATCAACGAAATGTTCTTTTCCTTTTAACTATTAAATGCAAAAGATATTAGTTTGGTTTTTCTTTTCAATGGCACAAAGCACTTAAAATGATTTTGAGAGATAGGTACACCAAGCAAAAGGAATAAAATCACTCGATGAAAAGACAACAAAGTCCCCAAGATACCAAAGCAGTTTTCCAAATCAAAGGAAAAACTAAGGCTTATGAGTTATGTGATCTAAGCTCAGCAAGACAAAAAGGAATTCAAAGGAGGAAGCAAATCGCTTGGAACACAACTAAAACACTTTCAACAATCACCGAGCAAATGTGAAGAGCAAATCTAAAGTTGGCTGGTCAAACAAGAAAACAAGATCCCACGGAAGGCTTGACACACACACGACCACTAGATGCCCTAGGGCTAGGGTGCGAAATCAATAGAGAAAAGCAAACACCCGGAGGATGGGAGTTTAAAACCAGTCAAACAGGGCAACACATTCCAACAACTGTAAAAATGATGGCAAGATACAAACCAAGCAGCAAAAGCGAAGAGGAAGGTTTTGCAAAAACGAAAAACAAGCAATAAACGAACCCTTGCGGAACAAGACTTCGCAAGCAAGTATCTCACAGTTCAAACAACATAAATCAAGTCATAAACCAGGTGGAAAGAGTAGGGGATAGTCACACCAACAGGTTCAGGAGGCAAAATTGAACAAAATCCAATTCTACAGTATCAGCGCGGGTGACCCTCAGCAACAAACCGCTGACCAGACAACACGCGTAGCAACTTTCCGCTGTCAGCACAGAAGGACATGGATTAAGGCACTGACCCGAAAACAAGGTCAACGCGACTGTTAAACGTTCAAGCGCGATGACAGTGGAGTCAAAGAAACAGATACGCGATGTCAACGTGACTGTTCTGATATAAACCGCGCTGAGGCTAAAAACAGGCAAAATCAAACCAAAAGCTCCGAAACCAAGGTAGTAGCTTTTAAAACAATTAAGGCATTTCCCAGAGTGGACCAGGAAATCAAAAAATAGAGAACTAATCCCCAATCTTTAACAAGAGAATAACAATCAAACCCAAAACAAGGATGAACAACCAAAGACACAAGCAACGTCCCCAGTGGAGTCGCCAAATTGTTGGAGAGGTAAATCCCCTCTACGGATAGAGGCGATCCCTACTAGCCCAGAACGGGTCTAGCAACAATCAATCAATGCTACTATGCAAGCTCCTAGTTGCAATTAAAAAGTGGGTAATGAACACCTACTTGGATTCCAGCGCTATTGTTTGGTGAAGAGATGCCGCTCTCGCTCCTTTGCTTTGGTCAGTCACGATCCTCCACTATCCTCGTGGATGGACACCTGCACATGCAAAGAGAGAACAAACACAAGCGTGAAATCTAGTAAAAGCAAACTATACATTCAGTCAGAAAGGTATGTAATTCACATTACCTTATTTCAATGCAAATGAGAATGGAAACCATAACAGTAGTCATCTATCTTTTATTAATCAAAAACAGAGAAAGGTACAACCAATGTTCTGACGCTAAGTCCTTCTCAAGAGGGTCCAGCCAGCAAGTCTCATAAGCATTCACCCTTGGAGGTAGATCTCCCAAGACAAACAACTCTCTCTCTCACACAAGGCAACAAGACTTCACAACCTTCCTTAAGCTTTCTAGCAATCCACACTTAACACACCAACTGCCTATTAAGAGTAGCACTAAAGCAATATGAATTCCTCTATATCAAAAGCTATATATCCCAAAACTAGCTGCTCATGGAAATGGTGGAGGCTTATATAGGAGAAGGAGTCTCCATGGATGGTGGAAGGATAAGCTTATCTCTAAGAAATGTGGCTCATATGATGAACAGACATGCCATAGAAGGGAGGGCGACATTCACAAGGCCAACAACCAGGTCTGGAGTCATCTGGAAGGCTGGCTGTTAGAACAAACTCGCCCAAATAGGATCAGCGTGGGTGTATAACTGGACTGGCGCGCTGACATCGTATCTCAATAACAGAAGAGGTTGTGTCAGCGCGACTTAATACAAACAAAGGATGCGTTGACTATGAAATTCGATCAGCGCGGAAAACCCGTGTGCTTCCGCGCTCGCAGCGCACC
Source organism: Pinus taeda (assembly GCA_000404065.3). Classification (NCBI taxonomy): domain Eukaryota; kingdom Viridiplantae; phylum Streptophyta; class Pinopsida; order Pinales; family Pinaceae; genus Pinus; species Pinus taeda. The sequence goes on along the minus strand of APFE031286210.1, from coordinate 8,948 downwards.
AATTGCACTATCATCCGCCAGTCAGCGCGGTTATTTCAATAACAGTCGCGATGATTAAATAAACTTAGGCAAAGAGGGTTATTTGGCCATTTCAGAGAGCATGAGCATGATGAATTGATTTCATGACACAGTAGGGAGACTGACAAGGAGACAGTGACAAATTACTGTGTAACACATCTTGTCCTTCTAAGCAATATAGTTCAAACTACCCTCAAGGGAATATTCAAATCTCAATCCGTAGAATGACATCCTGATGGATTTGAAGTATGATAATGCAAATTCAACTTCACTTGAAAAAGACAAACTCATATTCTCCTCTTCTAAAGTGATTTTTGCTTCAATACCATGTAGATTCAAACTTCTAATTGTAATTTTCTAAAACAATAGACTTGAATCTACTCTACTCATCAGTGGAAACAATTAAACGATTGCGAAATCACGAAAATACAAGAGAAATAATTCAATCAACACATTACACAATGATTTCCTGGGGAAAACCACAGCTAAAAACCCCTGTTATATGTATATTGCATTAGTTAGAAAATATAAGAAGATTGCAATGCTTGGCTCAAGCCCAAACAACCTCTGCATTATCTCTATCTGTCTCACAACTTCCTAGACAAACATAAGTCAATACTTAACAAATTTTCTTCTTGCCCAATTCCCCATTTCCTTGTGTTGTTTCCTTTGGAATTAACCCCCTATTAATTAGGGAAATTCCTCAATTGGAATTGTGAAATCCTCATAGGCCTTCCTCTAACTGCATGCACCACCTATACAATTCATATGATTATACAATGGATAACTGGTTGATCAACACCACACTACATTGCAGGCAACACCACACTACTAGATCTCTCACTAGTTCCTCCAATAGTTGTAACTATTTTAACTAACTTTAATTCAGTTAAATTGAATTAATTAATTACAACTCAAAATAAACTAAACCATGGCTCCTATAATGTAAGAGACACTCTACACGACTTAAGTTAGACCCTCAACTCGAATTAACTGAGCCAACTAAGTCAAATTAACTTAGTTAACTAATACAAGTTGTGATGAGATGTGGAATTACAATTTTATTCCCAATTTAATTCCAGGACAAAATTAAATTAGGATTTTCTTCTTGCATTTTCAATATAATATATTAAGGCGTTATTAGGTTAAGGGGATAGGGGTTAGTTGGTTTGGAGGTTCAAGGGTTTATGAGTCAACCCCTATCATCAATAGTTTAGAATAATATAATATTTTTTCCCATAAGAAAAAAATGGTTATATTCATAAGAGAGAATATACGTATTTTTGTTTTGGAGGACCATCCAAAAATTTCTAGGATCAATCGCTTGTGTTCTAAAATGTAACAAAAATCATCAAAATTTCCATAGAGACATTTATAAAAACAAAACCAAGTAGTTGTTGTTTTTTTCCTTGTAGGGTTGCAATGTGATGCATTTTGTTGTTGTTGACCTAGAGTTACTTTCATGTGTGACACAAATAGAATATTGTTATCCTAGGTCATGTTCCACACCATGCATGATATCAAAAACAAAAAAGGTTCTAACCGTTAGTTCAAGGGCCTCTTTTGAAAGTCTATATATATTATTGTTTAGTTCTTGAAGGATGTGAGTGAAAGATAACCAGTCAAAAGAGGCAGAGGTGTCTCAAATGTCCTATAAATTAGTTGTAAGTAGATATTCTTAGTGGTGATATGGTTGTTTACCCAATGGATTAAAAGTTTTGAATCTCCCATTATTTGAAGTGATTTAACCATTTTTAGAGATGCCACTTCTAGTAGAGTGTGAAGGGATATGAATTATACTCGATTATTGGTTCCTATTTTGGGAGCATATCTTACTTATACACAAGAGGAATAGGAAAGAAAGAGAAGCACACCCACTCTATACCTTGGAGGAATTCCTTAGGTTGCGCCATTAAAAATCCCCATGGAATACTTGGTCTGAGTGGAGGCATAATAAAGACTCAACGCTTCAAAGACTTAGGCTCCACTTTGTATTCCCGACTGAGATTTATAACCAGTCTCAAAGTTACTTATGCTGAATGTTCCTTGAGTTGAAAATTTTGTTGTTCCTAGCCCACCATATGTATTTGATAAGGATGCAAAGAAATTCTTTGAAGCATTTGTTGTTTTTGTTTTTTTCCAAACTTTAAAACAATCCTCCAGTCCTACTCTTTTCCAATGATCTTTCATGTTGAATTCATGAAGGGTAGAAGCTGTGACCTATCATATCTAGAAGCAAGAGAAAAATAAGTGAGTGATGTTATCACCTGATGATTTACACAAAGGATAGAGAATAGGACCTTGCCATCCTCCTTTATTGACATTATCCCAAGTGAGAAGTTTGTTCGATAAATCCAATCACACAAAAAGTTTGCTTTTTAATGGAGCATGTAATTTCCATAGAGGATCCCACTATCAATATTTGGGATCTATTATTTATTGTTTAACGTGTGCTTGGTATCCAATTTTTGTTGTGAAGTCCCTATTACTAGGGTTCTTTGACCATAATAGGCCATCTTCTACTTCATCCTTCAACTTAATAAAATCAGAAATTAGAATTGTGATGTAGTTTTTCCATTCATTAGTTTCATGCCCCGTTAGGTTCAAATTGGTGGAACTTTTGTGGCCTGCCACTCCCCATTCTTCTAGAGATTGAGCCTTGGAATCCAGAAGCATGTAGAAATTGGAGTTGTGTATTTTATCAATGAAGGAGTTAGATAGTGCAAAGTCTTCACGTGCTCTGAGCCAAGGATCAAGGCCCAATTTTTTTTTTTCTATTGCCAACTCACTAGACTATCCAAAGCCAATGAGAGGGGAGGCTAGAACTAGGGATTTCTATGTGTTAGAGTCTTTAGGGGATTTTCTTAAAAGACAAAAATAATTTGAGAAGGAAGTTTTAGGAAGATACTAAGCTTTCATAGTGCTATCCCACAATAATATAATATATTCCAATTAGTTAAATAATATTCTCAACTATAAATATAGGCTAAAAAATAAACACATAAGTAACTATCAATTAAATTAGGCATGGGATGCAAATCTTCCATCATCTTGCCCCTAGGGGAAACACAATTAGTGATGGTTGTGTTATGAAGTAGCATGTAGAGTATGTGATTCACGCTTCAAATTCCCTTTATTTATCCTATGGACCATGTGTTGGGGTGCATGTGGTTTCAACTAGAGGTTAGTCTAGTAGTGATCATAATCAACCTCGTGTCACATGTGTACAACCCTCACCTAGTTGTCAATTCCACTAATCTCAAAATGATATACATCTTTCACCATCTTTAGTAACCCTTCTTTAGGGAATACTCTAGTTCTTCAATAGTGGGCACATGAGTATAATTGTTTACTATATGCAATAAGAGAAAACCATATTCAATAATCATATATATTAAACTATTATTTTAACACAATAAATTAGATTATATTTATAGACTTACAAAGCATCCTCTTCTTACGAACTTCCCAAATTTGCCTAAAGAATGCGCGACATTTAATTTCCTTGTATCCATTCTTGCTTTTACATAAGAAAATATGAGATGAATGAAGTTTATAAATATCCAACAAATGACCACAAGTGCAAGTCGAACTTACTACAATATTACAACAAAGAAATGTAACAAGTTAGAAATATATAAAAATAAATAATTGTAAGCATATTTGATCGAGGTGTATATTGGTAGCCACCTACTTATTCCACTTGGATCCCAATATTGTTTCTTTTCAGTTTCTTTAATTCTATCACAATTTTCTATTTTTGGCATTTTTTCGAGTCTTGAACTTCTAAAGCCATGTTGAGGCCCTAAAAGGCATTTAAAAAAAAATGCATTTATAAGCTTACTGAGAAAATTTGTTGTCCTTAGATAGATCTTTCTAACGGGGTATCCTATGTGCCAAACATAGATCATATGGCCAATTACAACCCCGGGAAGTTGGCGTTCCAACTAATCCCAATGGGGTCCACAAGCTTTTCACTACAACAAATCCCTGTAATTAGCTTCTTATTTAGCTCACTTTTTTGCTTCCACTGAACGTTTTAGTGTATTTTTCTCCACCTTTTGAAAAAATTGGCAATATTTATCGGGATGACACTAATTTTGACATTTTTTTTGCCGATCACAGATAGTAGAGGCTAAAGTCAATGAAAAATAACGCTGAATATCATGCCCAGTTTAACCTCTTCCTTAGATACTGATGTGGCTTCATGTGTAATGTCCTATTTTGCTCTTGGTTATGGCATTATTTTTAAAGTCCATTTTAGCTTCCTTTGTAGTTTCCTCTATAACACCCTATTTTTCTCCTCATTATGGCATTAGATATAACTTTTTATGTTACACATGCCGAGGATGACTTTTCTAATTAAGTTGGGGGGGAGGAGTGTGTGGTATGTATCGCACAATGCACTATGATTGTAGCCAAATTCTATAATTACCATCTGGCAGACACATAATACACTTATCCTAAATTAGTAATTACTCACTATCGTCATTACTCTTGCTATCGTTTCTCAATTATTTATGACACCATACCTTTCTATTGACTAGCTTGTGTGTTGTGTAGTGTACAAGCCCATGCTAGGAAGGAAGGTCGTCCTTCTTAGCAGGGATCAATGATTAGCAAGGTATTATAGCTATTTGATTTATTCCCTCAGTTATAATCCATGTGTGACTATTGTTGATGTTATTATTAGTCTTTTTCATGCTTTAATGATTGCATAATTCCAACCTCTGTATTGTGTAACAACATAGGTCCTAGACTGGTCCCTTTGTTAGTGTGAAATTTATTTAATTCATGTTACAGTTTGATGGTGTGTTCATTTCATTTGAATGTGTATTTCAACATTTGTTTAGAGAATGGTTTCCAGGAGTGCTTTTCTTTTTTGAATAAGAGAGAAAATGTGACATGGTGATTTTATTCTGCATTATGTGTTTATTTCTTGAGAGTGTGAACAAGGTTTGAGAGTGTAACAACCAGAGTGTTGAATTGCTAAGAGTGTGATTACAATGATTGAGTTTGACATCCATTTAAACTAGCCAACATTTGCCCTTGCATATATTTTGTGTAATAGCCTTGCAATAAAAAAACCTACCGAGATTGATAATTAATGTGAAGAGTTGGAACTATTGCTCTAAATTAAAAGGAAAATTGTTCTGCCCAACATGAAGCTAAAGCAAAACCCATACATAACTTTGACATAATGCAAGTTGAAGCAAAACTTAATGTTGCATGCAATCTAAAGTAGAATTATTTAAAGGTCAGAGAAAACAAATAATAATTCAGAAGTGTGAAAAATAATTAAATAGACAGCCTACAATTTGAATCAATCAGATTGGCCAATAAAAGAACCTAGAGCATGCATTTTAGTGAAGCAAGGCAATATTGTCTTACTTCACAAAGATGCACGCCCAACCTTCATTTCAAGGCCAAATTGAATGATTCAACTCGGAGAGTATATTTTTACTCATAGGTAACATTAATACAATTAAATATTTTTAATTTTTTACCATTCCATTGATATGGTGGGAACCAATCCATCGTTTACCCTAGGAGGATGCCATTTATCCTATCATGTTCCAACCATCTTCCAACCAATTTTACAATCAGAATGTACAACATTTTTCATTGTCTAAATATGGAAAAAAGGGCATGTTTCCTCTACTCTATGTTGCAAGAAATGAAAATTGACATATAAACATAACAATATCCAACTAACTTAATGAAATTCGATTATTGATACCTCATTAGCCATACAAATAACAACGTCGGTCCATTTTTTGTTTTGTAACATGTCCTTTTCAAAGTTTAAATGTTGACAAGTGAAATTAAATCATTCATTCAAACCATGTGTATAGTGAGGTGGAAAATAGTAAAATACACCATTTGCGACTGAAACCACTCATAAAGAAGGAAGAATGAGGATATGGCGAGCATTTTTTTGAGCTGTTTAGAGTTTGATTAAAAACTGAACTGTAATTTTTGTCAAAGCAATTGCAAGAAACTGACATATAATTTGAGAAATGTGAAAGATATTTTTGTCACAAATGCATCTTCCTTCAGCCCCATGGGCTTATTTCCAATTAACGGCATTTGTATGATCCTCGATGACCATTTTTATAAGCTCCTAGTTTTGTACATTTGCACTATGTTCTTGACAGAACAATTCAAGAACTTAAGTCACTAGTTTTGAATTTTGACCAAGAGAATTATAAACTGTGCACAAGTGTAAATAAATCATTCATTCAAATATGATCATACAATCTTTGTGTGCATTTATATGTTTATGGCTTGAATTTTAAACATAATGCCCATCATAGTAAAAATTGTTAAAAGTGCACTTTTGATACATCTGTTGTGAGCATATGAGGGAAGGTTATAAAAAGCCAACAAAGGAATGTTCTTTCCCATTATGTGTATCTATCCCAATCGCAAATCCATTTACTATAATCATCTCATAACTGGGGTTGGATTTCATTTTGATTAAAGCGGACATCTCATGAATACATGACAACCCTTTGACGTTTTTGCTCAACACTCTCCTTTTTAGCCCAGATTGAAAAACCAGGTCGATAGTGAGGTGGAAAATAGTAGAAAACACCAATTCTAACTGAAATTATTCATATAGAAGGAAGAATGAGGGTATAGTGGGCATTTTTCTGAGTTGGGTAAAATTGGGTTAAGAACTTGTAGGTACCATCCCCACACAATTTTTTTTAAACAATGCAGATAAATTAGGAATACAACCATAAGCATATAAACATTTGAAACTCAGAGATATTAAAGAATTTAGATCAACATCCATGAATTATAATACATTCCACATATCATCTGTTTTACATTACATTAACTATAGGCAACAAAATCATATAATTGAACATCATAAATACCATAGGTACTATTCACCCGAAGAGAGATTCGATCTTGGCCTTGACGCTACTTGCAGTCCCTTGTTGTCTTCCTCCTCCAAGTGTGAATGTTGATGTGCTCAAACCAAATGTAGTGACCCACCGTTTGATCTCTCAACCTACTCATTGGTAACTCTTCTTCCTGGTGGACCCTCGAGCTGCAATGGGGCTGTACAATGGAGGAAGTGTGATAGATGATATAGGTGATCACTCCTTGGCTCAAGAGTCCCCTCTCTAAAGTACTCTACCTTACCAAACTCAAATATAGCTCATAGCCACTCACAATGACATAATCTTATCCATCCAACAATAGGGTAAGCAAAAATTCCCCTCTCCCATGGCTTGCCCCTTCTTTTATAGGATGCTTCATAGGTGAAACATGGAAATTCATGCATAATTTATTTTTTATTACTCCAAAAAATTGATTATTCACCCATCCATGTGTCGCCCCCTCACGAAGGCTCTCCAAAATTATTTCCTTAAATTTTAATTCAAAAATAATATTTTCCTCACCCCAACAAGACTTCCTATTTCTTCTCCTAGTTTTCTCTTGATCCCCCTTTTCTACTCCTTAATTTGTGTTCATTATTGAAGTCAAATAATAAGTCTCAAATTTGGTCCCCTAACTACCTCCTAAATTAACTCAATTTTCCTCTTAGATGGATATTCTTATGTTGGCTCTTGCCACATGGAGGTTCTCTAAATTTCTCTAATTTTATTTTATTAATCTTATTTTAATTCACAAACCCTCTTCTCTTAATGAAGTTTAACTATTTTAGGATTAATCTTTAATTAAATCTATGTCCCTCTTCCCCCCTTTTACTTAATAAAAATACTTATGTACATTATCTACCTAATATTTCAATAAGGGAAGGATAGAGTTTTCAAGGTACAATGTTTTTATTTCTTCCTATTCTCCCTTTACCCCAAGTTTATTCTTGATTCAATTGGCTTAGTTCGAACCTCATTTACCACCTGATGTGAATTAGTAGTATTTTCATATCTTGATTATATTTATTAGTTTCTTTTTTATGCCAAGGAGGCCACACCTAACAATTTATTTATGATGCCAAGAGTACCAAGTCGGTCGTGCCCTTCAAGAAATTCCCTTGAAGTTCTAGGTGTGCCACTCCTAACAATTTATTTATGATGACAAGGGTGCCAAGTTAGTCATTCCCTTCAAGAACTTCCCTTGAAGTTCCAAGGGTGCTATGTTTCTTTCCCTTCAAGCATCTAGTGGTTACGAGGGGAAAATTTAGGTGCAACGACAAAGACTGCTATCATATTTTATGTTTCCTACTATAATGAGACTAAAGGTTTTGGGGACCAAGGAATCCTCCTTGATGTGCCTTCCCTAGTAAATCCTCGTGAGTGGCCCAATTTGGGACATGCCCCCACGACATCATGATCTTCAAGGCAAAGGTGTCTCAAAACTTCCAACCCATGTCATGGTGAGAGTGCTAGCAGGTGAAATCAGGGACACTGTCCCACCCCTCCCTTGCAGTTTCCTCCCTTTGTATAGCCCCATCACCCATGTGTGAGTCATTCAACCAAGCGACATACTTGTACATGAAACCACTAACACATCATTAGTATTTATAGCAAGATTCAAACTAAACTTTAAAATTTCAAAAACAAAATATTCATTTCCATCAGGCCAGATGCCATTGACTCATCACATGCGAGTGCATCTAGGGGTTTCTTATTGTAGAAATTTCTACAAATCTAGCTATGATACTATTAGCACCTAAATCCGCCTCAGGTTGAAGGAAGGCAAAATTCAGGGTAACCACAAACCACGCTCAGTCTGGTACCTAGCCCTACCAGAATAGGAGAGGGCTCTCTCCGAGTCACACTCATTGAGTTGATGAACGAAAGGAATGGGATGACTTTCAAATGAACTATTTATCTTAGGTTAGTAAGTGGAAATGAAAATAAGGAGTGATTTTTATGAATGACTATGTTTCTGGGATGTTATGGGACCACTGGACCTCAATGAACAGAGAACTTAACATAAAGGCACAG
>APFE031286195.1:14781-26239 GCA_000404065.3 Pinus taeda | reverse complement strand
TGGGTAGGAAGTGTTGATGATAGAAAAAGCACTAGTGGTGGTGCATTCTATATGGGTTCCAGGTTAGTGTCTTGGTTCAATGAGAAAAAAAGTTCAATTTCTTTATCTACAGCTGAAGCAGAATATGTGGTTGCTACATCTTGTTACATAGAACTACTTTGGATGATGCAAAATTTGCATGACATTCAGATCAGATGTACTCCACCCATCTCTATTCTATGTGATAATACAAGTGCCATTAGTATTTCAAAGAATCCAGTCATGCACTCCAAGACCAAGCACATACCCATCAAGTACCATTTTCTATGAGAACAAATGCTTGAAAATAAGGTCAAATTGGAGTATGTCCCCTCCAAAGGACATGTTGCTGATATATTCACTAAACCACTGCTCAGAGAAACATTTGAATATCTCAGACAAAAGATGGGAGTTGTTGGTGCATCATCCTATTGTTAAATCCAGTTTTTCAAAGGAAGTTTACTACATGCTGGTTTCATGAAGTTTATGCATGGGTACATGTGGGTTGCCTTGGATGAAAGGGCGTATATGATTTTCCAACAAAAAAAAATAGTGGTAGCACAAGTTTAGGGGGAGCATTCACATTCCACATTGTTGGCATTATGGTTGTTGAACTCGGCTATTTCTTAGTTGCATCAGTCATTAGTGTGATATAACTTCTTGTTTCATGTTCTATATTTCAATGAGTTCTATTGGTCATATGATGCAATTTATTTCCCCAATATCCTTGGGAAGGATGATGTAGTAATTGTTGTATTTATCTCATGTATAAACTTTAGTATTTCCCCACTTGGTTGGGCAGATGAGTCAAATATGGTGTATCCCCACTTGGTTGGGTGATTGATGTATGTATGAGCTCATGGTCATAGGGAGGTCATACTCACTTTGTTGAGTTATAGTGTCATGTTATTATATTGAATCATCTCTCTGCAGACTCGGCATGTACTGAGGGGGAGTATGGATAGCATCATGCAAAGGAGGAGAGTAGAGTGGTATGCCGTTTGCCCTTGATGTCAAAGGGGGAGAGTATTTTGGTATTTTGGTGTTGTATGGTATCTCTAACAGTCTTTACAACTTGCAGTAGTCAACACCATCATGGTTTCCATCAAGTCCAAAGGGGGAGATTGTTCGCATTATGATACAGGTATTGTCCTTGATGGAAACTGTACAGGTTGATTCAATTTTGATAAGAAGCTAATAGGAATATTCAAAGGCAATAGGGCAGTGGTACATAGGATCAAGAAGATGGAACTAAGGTCTGTTGATCAGAATAAATAAGTTGAAGGAAGAAGATGATGTAAGATCAGTTTAAGAGATACATGCATGTTCACTTACTCCAAGCAGTGTATACACGCAGGTACTCAGAACAGAAATAGCATATAATGTACACATGCACTCCCACAAAAGGAAAAACGCGTACATGTTGAAAACCATGGTTTTGGTTTGAGGTATTTGGTCCAAGGTATCTTTGGACCATGATATTAACCCTAGGTATTTAGTCTGAGGTATTCGGTCTGTGGTAATTGATCCAAAGTATTGGTCCTAAGTGGATTCGGTCCATGGTATTGAGGAAGGCAAAACTATATAGAGAAGAGAGGATCATATGGCCAGATGTGAAAGTGAATAAGATTCTAAGGAATACTTCTATCTGAAGTATATTTTATGTTGCAGGGTTATTTTTGGGACTAGATATGAAATATTTATGTGCACCTTGAGTTCAACATTGGATCAAGATCATGAGACTTGAAATGAATTATTCTTGAATGATCTAATATTAGTTGAGGCTGGATCTGATGTTTTGCGTCTATTTTATTTTTTATCTATCATGATCTGGGTTTATCTGAAGTTTGGAATTGTAGCAAAGTTCTGAGTCAATATATGTAGATCTGTACACAAGTTCGTCTCGGCAAAAGAGCTTATACACACAGAGATGACTAATCTATCAGATCAATATTGCTGATTTATTGTTGTTGCTATTTTACTGTTGTCCGTCAATGAAGTATTCTTAGATCTGAATGTAAATATGAATGCATAAGGAGGTCAATATTTGATTGGTTGTATAAGTGAGAAGAAGTGTCTTCTATTGCTTGCCTGTGTAAAGTTTTGTAAGTTGATAGTAGATGTTCAGTACACTACTAGTTGGTGGAGTTTGTGATTCAAAGGTTTTAAGAATTAGAATATTCAGAGGTATACATAGGTTGGGTTGAAGGAAGTAGCATATACACGCAGGTTTTCTTCATTGAAGTAGCCTATACAGTGTGACACATGAATTTTTGAGGTTTCATTTGGTTCTGAATGTTGATACAGGTTCTAGGTTTAGCACAATGTTTTGATGACAATGATTTGATTGTTTCAAAGTAATTGCATGTTGGTTAATGAAGTTTGAGTTTCTAAATTTATGATCGGTTATTGATGATTCAAGTTCTTCATATGTCTTGATATATGCTAGGAGCACCCAATCTGAAAATTCATGAAATGTGGTCTCTAGTGGAAAAGTGGAGTTTTTTGTAGGCTGGCACCTTCGTACTAGTAAACATATTAGCTAGTACAAGAGCTAGGGGGTTGTAGCTCCCTTCCAGTAGAAGCTGGAGAATGAGAGAAGGTTGTAACCTTCTGAAGGTAGAAGCCTATGTATTGGTATGAGTTTGCATGAGTACAATATTGTAACAGATTTTCTTATTATTAAAAGAAGACAGAGACGACACCAGAAGGTGGTTTTCACCCACATTAGGTTTCCACCTTAAGTCTTGGTGTTCATGTGTGTTTCTTATGTGTAATGGTTTATTATTTTTATACTACACATGGTTATTGTTTAATGATTGATGAAGTATTGATGCACTAACTAAAGATCAACATATGATGAATTAATTGAATCATAAGTTTATTGAATAAAAGTTGGTTGCCTTAAAGACAATCGCATGTACATGCTAGTTCCCATCTCTGAAGTAGCGTATATAAATCTAATTATGAAAAAGAAAAATTCTTGATCTGATAATACTAATTCACCCCCACCCCTCAGTATTATTTACAACAAGAACGTATCGTTAAGCACTAAATAGTGTCGCACTTGGAGGCAGATTCGACGACGGTCACCTGACAATAGCTCAGGGTAGAACCATTGTGCTTGGAGGTAGAAAAGAATGTCACCATACCAAGGGTCACTTGTGTCGATAAGATAGACAACTGCATCTAGAAGAGGATCATGGGCTATCTTGTTAGGATCGAGAATGGGAAGATCCAACAAAAGTTCAGCGAAGACTAAGGAACTTTTCGCCTTGGCCGCAGTGAAAACCAAATCAAATTTTTGGAGGATCACTATCCATTTTGAATATTTACCTCCAATTACTTGACGAGATAAAATGTGTCTCATGGGATTCTCCAAGGCAAGGACAGTAGTCTGTTGCAGCGGTATGTAATGTCGGAAGAAGCTGACAACACAGATAATTGTCAAGGACAGCTTTTCTACATGTGAATATCTGAGTTCGGGCCCAGCTAGGCCCTTCGATAGATAATATATCACATGTTCACTCCGTTCATCATGAGTTTGAACCAAGACCATCCCTAGAGAGGATGGAGAGGCTGCTAGGTATAGAAGAAAGTCGCGCCCATAATTGGGAGTGCTAAGGAGTGGGGCTAATATAAGTGTCTTTTTCAAGGCATCAAATGATCATTGAGCTTGATCATCCCATAAATACAACACTCCCTTCTTAAGTAGACACATAAAGCCTTTCATCAGCTCGACATAGTTTATGATGAATCATCGTAAAAAAATTTCTTTCCCTTGCAAACATTCGAGCTTCAGAATGGATTGTGGTTCAGGCAATTGAGTAATTTCCTTCACCTTATCGGGATCAACCCTAATCCCACACTTGGAGAAAATGAATCAAAGTAAGCATCCAGTCTTGACAAAGAAAACACATTTATGCAGATTCAGACGTATGTTATAAAACTGGCACCTAAGAAAGATAGCTCTTAAATGATCTAGGTGTTGCGCTTGTTTCTTGGAATGGGTTGGAAGATCATCCAAGTAAGCTGTAACAATATGTCTGAGGTGATTTTGTGCCAGTCTTTGGGTTTTATAGCAATCTCGTTGTAACCTAAAAATTCATCCATGAATGAAAATGATTCACAACCAGCATAGTCGTCGATGATTTGGTCGATGAATGGTGTTGGATAATTATCCTTTGGACACGCTGTTATAGCTCCAAATATCACTATTATGGTTTGTGATGCTGCACTTATGGCCTAGGGCAACCCCTCCTTCCAGACCTGGTCCAAAATCTAAAAAACAATGTTTTATTCCCTGTACACGACATTTCCCTGAGTTAAACGCGTGTATACGCGGGTTCAATATACCCAACCCACGTATATGTATTAAAACACTTAAAAAATATAAAACTCCTTATTTTTCGGCGAGATCGCGGGTTTTACCTGCTGATCACCTATTAGTGCCCGTGGCCTCAACTGTTCCCAACCAATTCATTGGTATGAAACTACTTTGGAATTGGTATAAAAAGACACCAAAGGGAAGGCCTAAGGGAGAGAGAATATAGAGAAAGGTTATTATACTGAGATTTCCCCCTGATCAGGTCTGAAGACCCTTGTGCCTTCTGCACTTCCCCCATTTTGTACAGGAAACCCTTGTTTCCTTGTGATTGGATGTTCATCCCATAGTTATGACATCTTGGAGTGAGTGTTGGAAGGAGACCTACTAGAGGCTTGAGGTGGGACGGATCCAGAAGGAGGCTGAGCTTTGAGCCTGCAGAAGTGGTTCAGGTGATATTGCTCTTTTTTGTACTATTCTATTTATCTAATAAAGAAACACGTCTTGTTCCCGATATGCTTCTTTCTTTATGTTAATGATGTTCATGTTTGAATTTCATGTATGAATGGATGTCTAAAAGTTTATAACTAACTCCTTTCTTGTATAACATAAAGATGATTTTCATGTGAATCTTTGTCCATATACTGCTGCATTCCTTGGAATTGTGGTTTTTGTAGGGCAAAGGAGCGAAAGGGACGTGAAGAAGGGTTTGCACCCTTGAGGAACTACCCAAACGTAGGACCTGAGGTACGTCCTTCTCAACTTAGAAATAGCTTTTCGAGCATAATGGCTGTGTGTGTGCATGTTTCTTGATTTAGACAACTTTCAGTCTGCTAGGGTTCCACCCAAGAGCCTTAGGGGATAAAATCCCGCAACAGAATTGGCGACTCCGCAGGGGAACAACATTCTTGTTGTTTCTAGTTGGGCGTTTGTCAAGCCTATCAGGGCTCAGTAGCTTGCTAGCTTATTGTTATTGTTTGGTCTGTTTCTGACTTCTGAGTTTTACCAGTTTCTTGAGTTTCTTTTTTATTTTTCTTGAAATACCATATACACGCTGCTTTTCTTAGTTACAGAAGCGTATAAACGCTTGTTGTCTGAAGTAAACCCGCGTATATGCAGGTTTCCTCAGGCACAGTCGCATATACACGCATTCTGCACTGAATGCAGTCGCGTATACTTGGCAATTTTCAGGATTTATAAACTTTTTTGTCTCTGGAGTGTTTTTGGTGCTTTCAGTCAGTTTTAAACAGTCATCTTTGTCAGTATCAGTTCTCTGTTTTCCAGCAAGCGTCCTTACTCCGAATTCTCTCTAATTATAAGAAGTCTTTGTCTTGTTTTATGTTTGCAAGTGTCATCATCTTTTTGCTTTAAACACACAAGATTTCCTTATTGGAATCTTGGCTGCTCTGAGTGATCAGAGCAGAAAGATTGTTATTAATCTTTGTGTTTAACTTTGTTTCTTGGTGACTTTTTTTTTTCTTAACGAAATCGATTTTTATGACCATTTACTTCTTTGTTTTATCAAAGTTGTCATTTGATGCTTTCTTGAAATTGTCTTTTTGATCTTTTTTGGTCTTTGCTACCAAAGCTTTCCTTGCTGCCTTCCATTGTCGAAAGCCCTTTTGAGCACATTTGTTTTTTGTTGAGTTTTCATTCCTTGTTGGGTGTAAACTTGAAAAAAGTGTTTCTTTCTTGTTTCAATTTTTAAGTGACGGTTTTTGTTGAAAGCATTTTCAAAAAGACCCTTTTGTTTCTACTTTCAAGTGAACTTTTTGAAAAGTTTTAGTTTTTTCTTTCTTGAACTTGCTTTTCATTTTGTTTCCTTTTGCTGAATGAAAGTGTTTTTGTTATCTTGAGTTTTTCTTTTAGTATTTAGACGAGTTGTACCATCTTTGATTCCATCTAAATATAGTAAGTGGCAAAAAGGAAATTTGATAAACAAAAACAACTTTTATTTCTTGTTAGAGTAGTTGTCAATCTTGCATCAAGCATTTAGTCTTGGATTTAGGACAAATTTGCATCTCTTTCGGCATGAAATAGATTTGTTAACTTTTGAGTGTGAAGTATGAATGAATAGAAAAGAAAACAAAATTTTGTTTCAGCAGAAGTTCCCTTTTGAACCCTGTAGAAGATTACTTTTCATCGAAAAACAATGACAAAGTGCATAAGCATATAGTTAAGTTTTATTAATCTTTTTTGCGTCAAAAAAACACACCATTAGTTTCACCTCCACCATCCTTTGACTTAAAGAACAACCCTTAAAATCAAGTGCTAATTAAAATCAACTAGAACTGTTTTATTTTAAGTTACACAAACAAGTTTTAGGATTTTAGGGCCTTGGAATAGGCGAGTGGAGAGTTAACTCTCCAAAGCCGCATTAAACGTCAAAACATAGGAGTCTGATTAAAGAGAGAAAATCCAATAGCGTTAGGAAGACCAGGAAAGCTCCGGATCTGGGAGTTAAGCGCGAGGGTCTGTGAAGACAGGGAAGAGAGATACCCCCTCTCCTACTTGTCCGAACTTACCTCAAGACCTTTCCGCCTGGCTTCTGTGACGAGTTGGTGTCCTTAGTTGCCACTCCTAGGAAACTACATAGGTGGCTGCGGAGGGAAATCCCGTGGCACCTGAGGTTGACGTTGTATCACTCTCAACAGCACTACTGGAGGGCACCCTTGCGAAGCTTGGGGGCTTGCACCGGCGCAGACTGTTGTTAGGAGGTCAGTGTAACTTCCTCTGATACCTTCGCTGATAGGCCTGGGACCACATCATCCGAGACTATCTTCAGAAGGCCCTTTATTTTCCACTTTCTTGTATTTTGGTGTCCGGTCCTAATCACCCAGAGCGGAAATACTTGGAAGTTGTTTTGATTGGTTTTATTTAGTGGGTGCTCTGTGCTCTTAGTCGGCTTAGCTTTAAATTTTTTGAGTCTTTAGTTAGATTTTAAACAAAGAATTCAAAGTGGCTGACCGATCTCCCAGACGGTCTTGAAGACTTCGTGGTCTCTCGCCACCAAGTTTAGAGCCTTCTCTGAGAAGGCACAGAGGTAATAATACTGGTGGGTTTCGTCCCACTGCAATTGGCGCATCGGGGATTGATCCTCCCCTCGGGGGAAATAGTATTGAAGCAAGGTCTGGTACTTCCGTAGAACAAGAGAGGAACACAACAGTTCTTTCTCAAGTTCGCTTACAAGCGGAGGATAATATTGAGGTAGAAGAACTTTCAGAGTCGTTAGCGGCTCCGAATTCTCCCCTACCATCCAGTCATCCACACGTATTGCAATACGTTGGGACTCCGACGCATAGGCCGTCAAGTCCAGGTTACGCTATGCGCATACCTTCGATGACCACTACTGGAAGCATCGCTTCTGCTAGTGCTACGACTGTACAGACTCCTATATCTATACAAGGGGGTGGAACTATTTCCATCCCCTCCGTCTCTTTATTCGGATCTTTTTCTAGCACGTATTTTGTTGGGTCTACCTCCATTCCGTCTACGAGTGGAAATTCCCAAACAAATGCTTTCGGTTCTGGGTACTTCCTATTTGGCGCCCATTCACAGGGCATTCCTTCAGCTCCGTTCGGGGCCGCCACGTCCATGATGAGTGGGTCGGCTTCGTTCCAAGGTTTTCCATTCGGAAGTGGTCATATACCACATTCTAACCCTACGATCGGATCTATGCCTTTTTCTTCGGTAGGACAAAGCAGCAATCCTTTCCAAGGTTGGAATAACCCTGGGCTTAGTAGTGCCGGAACTGGGAATCCATTCTTCGACCAATATGGGAATAGGCTGTATACCACGGTTAGTTCGTTCCAAAGCATTCCTCCCCTAGCTTCGACTTGGAATCCATATCAGGGGTTGTCAACTACTTACAATCCTTTAGGAGGAAACTTTGTTGGGTATGGTGGATATATGGTCGGAGTTTATCAAACTCTGAGTTTTGCTGGGTCACAAGGCCTCCCTTTTGGCTCAGCGGGTTCTACTAGTTACTTTGGGTAGCCTGGTGCCTCCCAAAATCTAGGCCAACCCTTCAGAGCTTCGGGACTTCCGCCCAGTCAGGGTGGAACCCCCAAGCCCCGCCTAGACTTCCGTTTCTGGCAACGTTAAACTTGCCAGACCTCACTAAGTTAACTAATGGCCCAATCAAGTATAATCCGGCCTGGACTCCATTCCCAACTAAACTCCCTTCGGATATTCCAAAATTCGAAGGGAAAAGCGGTGAGGATCCGAGCGACCACGTAACCACGTTCCACTTATGGTGCTCATTGAACTCCCTGATCGACGAATCGGTTAGGTTGAGATTATTTCAACGCGCCTTGACTGGAAACGCGGCTAAGTGTTATATAGAGTTGCCTGGGGGTAACTTTACATCATTCACCGACTTAGCTAATATTTTCTTGAACCATTTTCAGTTGCCCATCCGGTATGATGCCGGAACCGAACTACTGGCTACTTTTCATCAGGATAGGGCAACTCACATTTCTGATCACATTCAGGAATGGAGATAGAGAAAGAGGCTCATTAAAGCTGATATCCCTCCAAGTTTCCATCTTCAGTTGTTGTTGAAGTATTTGATACCTGAGATCTCCATATATGTCTCCATGTCTCGGGTATATTTCGAGGAGCAAGCCATTTTTAGGGCCCAGCAATTAGAATTGATTTACTCTCATTCTGGGATCCTAGAAAAGTACTTGCCAGATGCTCCTGGGTCTAAGGTTGATGTAGCTAAGCCGAAGCCAGGTCCCCACGCGGATGGTATTGTTGGGTTAGTAGACACAAATACGGTGAACTTGTTGAATCAATTGCAACAGTTGTCTTTGCAAACTGCTTCTAACAACCAAGTCACATTGTCTAATCCTTCTGCTTCCCAAACTTCTTCAATTAATGTCGTCCAATCGGATAATCCCAAAGGAAGTCAAAATTCAAATGGGAAAAAGAAAGGACGAGGTAAGAAAAAGAACCAGGATGGGAAGCCTGAGCAAACAAGTCCGACAATAATGCTGGTGGTGGTGGAAATGAGTGGAAGAAAAAAGTCAAGTTCCCATGCAAGTTGTGTAGTGGGGACCATTTAACTCATTTTTGCCCCAAGATTGAAGACGCTCAGCGCTTGTTAGGGCAGCAAGGGACTTCTAGCTACTAAGCTATGTTAACCAACCCTTTCCCCCAAGGGCAACAATTTCTTGTTGGCGCGAGTTCGAACCCTGGAACCTCCGCAGGGGGCAACCACGAAGGGGACAAGTCATCTAATGTCTTCATGATGGTTTCTCATGCTAATGTGGCCACACGGTCACGCGATTATGGTGAAGGTGAAACTTCCAAGGGAAAGCCAGTTCCCGAAACTAACATCCCACTTTATATCGAGTGACCTTCTGTTGAGACTATACCACGGGTATCAAAAGGTTCCGCTAAACGCGCGACTATCAACCCTAATATTAGGGCAGCCCACAATTACTCCATTTTGGAGGATCTGGCTCAGAGTACATGTGCTATGTCCGCTTTAGAGGTTCTCCAGTCGTGTCCTGCTCAAAGAAGTGCCTTGCTATTGGCAATGGGGATAGTAGATCCAAGTAATTCCTTAGCTCTCACTTTCGATATGAGTAATGTCAAAAAGAGACTTCCTCATCATATGGATTTTCACATAAAGTCTACCTACCAGAAAATGAATATTTTTCGGACGGTTATAGATGAGGGAGCTTCCACTTGTGTCATGTCTATGTCATGTTGGAAGGCCATTAGATCATCGTCGGTTGTTCCTTCACCCACCCTCTTGACAGCGTTTGATGGTCATTCTCATAGGCCATACGGGATTATCCCGGCCTTTCCTATATGTGTTGGAGGGAAGGTCGTTAATATTGAGGTAGAAGTCGTAGATGCTAACCTAGACTAAAATCTTCTCTTGGGAAGGAACTGGGTATACAAAATGGATGCCGTTGTTTCGACTCTGTTTCGTGTCATTTTCTTTCCTCGTGAGGGGAAAATCGTTAAGGTTGATCAACTCGATTATTCTCTAGTCGATCCTCGAGCAACTTCGGACCCTTTTTTTCCCTTAGTAGATAACCCCCGTCCACCTACTGAGAATTTAGGAGTCGGGATGTACTCTTCATTAATGGGTACGTTTGATTTTCCCCCTCCTACGGCTAGAATAGATACAATTTCATCATCCAGGGACCCTTTATGGAGAGAGTTTGTTCAAACTCCTTATTCTTCGGATCCTCGAACCTTAGCTTCATCTGTGACGACATCGGATGACGATAAGGTAGGTGGAATAGAATCTTTTATGTCTGTAGTAGAACCTAGATGTGAATGTATCTATAGCTCTGCAGACAACCATGCTACTCCTTCCTCTAGGAAAGAGACAGATGGTGATGTGACTCATTTTCGGATCCTTGATTCCACTTCTACATCGGATTGCTCGGATATTCTTTTTCCATCCGATGAAGCGATTTTCGAAGCAATGACGGCTGTAGATCGACCTTTGGAAAATTTACATCATCGGTCATATTTTTATGCCCCTATGCATGAGATCGAATCTTGGTTCTCGAATTCAACTAGCGATGTTTGTACGGTCCCTTTGGCTCCAACACAATTATTTTCTGAAGGAAGTATATTTATTGGTTCGATCATAGTACCTATAAACATCTCTAGGAGTGAGTTGGCGGAGCCCCCTGACTGGCTCTACCTCAGGAAGTAATTTGCTTAGTTTTGGCCGAGCAATAACTTCTTTGTATATTATGTATATTTGTACATATATTATCGAGAGCTTTGTGATGTCAACACTTTTTGGTCTGCTGTTGCAGGTGTTGATGGATGACTTGGTCTATTTTGGGTTCGCCGATGGTGCTAGTCGGCACACTCGGAATCTCGCTTCCGCATCTTGGGTACTTTATTATCCAACTGGTCAATTGATGGTATCAAGAGGCATATGCATTGGTCCTGCTTCGAACAATATGGTTGAGTATACTGTCCTTATTAATTTACTATCCGAGGCAATCTCTTATGGGATCGACTCGTTAGTAGTGTATCTCGATTCTCAATTGATAGTGTCTCAATTAAATAACATTTATCAGGTAAGGGATCCATGTTTATATCGTCAGTATTTAAGAGTGAGGTTGTTGCAAA